>JAQFZC010002609.1:0-22184 GCA_034695205.1 Dicyrtoma fusca
CCTCGGACCCCCGCGTACAATTAGAGACCCGCGTATTAATAGAGACCCGCGTAGTAAAAGAGGATTTACGGTAATTAAGTTAGTTAATTTGAGAGGGACGTGTGGGTATGTATGTAAGTTGGGTGTGTGTGTGGGTGAACTTTGACTAGGAAAAAGAATTTAATCCGTCGTTGGTATTTAGAAGAAGATGAAAGGAAATGACGAAGTTAATTACATTTCTACGTGTTACATAACCACGAGAGGTGAAGGTATTTGCTTGGGGAAAGGTAAAATGCAGCGATAGTTCAGCCGTTGAGATTGTATAATGAATACAGATGACGGTCCATATCATCTTCTCCGTCTGTCCGTTTGTCTGTCGGTCTATCTGCCTCCCTGGCTGTCTGACTGGTGACGACAGCAGTGGGTCATTAGGTCCGGACTGGATTTGTGTTTGGTGGACAGAGTAGAGTGAGCGTAGTATTAGTGGAGGGATATGTCAATGGATTTGGAGTTGGAATTGGGTGACAGCGACAAACCATCTTGTTTACTTCCATCTTGTGTGAGTAACGTTAAGTGCTCACGTCTCCCGTTCCTATTATGATACGTGGATGCTTGCCGCTCTCCCGGGTTGCATCCTCCTTGGAAGTATGTATGTATGTTTGGAGGCGAGGGTTGGCGTCTGCCAAGGTTTCTTCGGTTCACAGTTGATGCGAGGGACGAGGAAGGTGCGAGCAAGTATTTTGTGCGATGTGTGCATGAGGGTATGTGCATGTGTCTGCTTCGGCTGGGCTGCTAAGGATAAGATGAGTGGCTGGACCAAATTTGAGTTTAAATCAATCATGTGGTAAGACGATGAAATGCTGCTCGAGTGGCTGTCTTTTGACGAAAATGTGGAAGGCCCGTGGTTTATGTTACGCAGTGGAAGTCAGTCATGAGGGCGGAAAGTATGTTTGTGTGTCTGTGTTGGTTGGCTGGCTGGCTCTGGTTGTTGGGTTGGTGGGATGGTGGGTTGGTGGCTGTACGGTGTGTCGTGTCGCTCTCTTCTCGTCTCTGTTTGTAGGACGAGAGTGCACTTTCTCTCTCATGGCAATTTCAAGAGGTTGTAAAGTACATGGGGTTTTCCACTACACCGCTGGATTTCCTAGGCCAGGCCGGAGACGAGACCGAAGCAAGCCATTCCATGGCCTGTCGTTGGGAGGCAGAGAGTTAACTATGGAAGATTGAGCTCTGCTTTACTTCTTGCTTTGCTTTACTCACTTTCACTCTTGTCTCCGTTCGTGCCTGCCGCCCTCGCTTCCCTTCCTTTCTTCCCTAGACTTTGCTCTGGCCGTGTCTGTCCTCCTTCGAATTCCCTTTTTCCCAGTCTCCTTCTTTACGTCCTCAGTAGGACCCAAACAAACGCAACTATCTCTTTTCCTCGGTCTTTCACTTGTAAAACCTGTCAGATTTATTATTGGCACGTGGATGAAGTCCGAGTTGGGTTGAGAGCTCGTAGCCCTTGTAAGCTGTACTACCTACTTCCAAGTCTAAGGCTTTGCCATAGTCCTCTCCCTTTCTCTCGCCTCCAAATTTAGAGACTCAGGAAGAGCAGAGCCAGACTAAACGACTAAACGAGTAGAAGAGGACGGCGAAGGAAATCCTTTCAGAATCATGCTTGGTTGTTTTTTTTTGAGAGATGGCAGAGAACAAGTAGAATAAGCAGAAGCAGTCAGACCCAACGAGGCCACAATTGAAGAGTAAAAGAGAGAGAGAGAGAGAGCGAGAGAAGGAGCGTGGAGAACTACGACTACAAACTCCTGCGATTGCTACAGAGCCGTGTAATTGTGGGCTGTATGGGAAACTAACTTCCGTGACTCCGTGTGTCTGTCTCTGGCAATGCTCGTATATGTAGACATGTAGCTTCAGTTTTTGTATAACAAGTCTCAAGTTTCGTATAGCTGTCTAGTTATGATTCTGAAGATGGTTCATCTGCCATACAATGATTTTAACTTGGAACCATCCATCTATCCCGCCGATGGATGGATAGATGCTTGATGCTTTCTCTCACTCTCACGCTTAGGGAACTTTCTCTCTCTATCTCACTCTGACTGTGTGTCTCACTCACTGGATCCCTTCTCTGCACATGGCACATCCAAGTCTACTTGACATTTAACACTTTGTGATTATTTGTCCGGTTTCTGACGCAACTGAATAGATTTTGCTTTTGAATTCAATGACATTGAATGGAATTGCATTGAATGGTTTTTCCCATTGAATTTCTATTTCAGGATATCTTTGACACTCTCCTGTCCAATGGTGCTAAAATTGTATCCATTGGATAAACAAATTTGTTCCCTTCGGATGGCTAGCTGTAAGTCAAGCATTTTGTTCACTCATAATTTATAAACTTTTTACTTTTCAATGTTTTCATCACTAGTCCATTTTTGTATTTTTGTGTTCCGTGTGTACATTACTATTTTTTTCAGAGAAGAGTTAATCCACTTTCATCTGGCGCCCTTACTTCTGGTTGACAAATTTCAATAACTTTTAAATAGTTGAGTCAATTGTCACGTGAAGGTGGAAGTCCTCATTTTGTTGTCGTAATGGTAGATGAGACTCATGAACGGAGGTGACTTATGTAAATTGTACAAAATCTATTTACAGATGGTTGGACAACCACAGATTTAATCTTTAAGTGGAAACAAGCTGATCCTGTTCAAGTAACGTCAGAATTACATTTACCCCGCTTTGCTCTGGAGCAATTTACCACAGACTACTGCGACAGTCAAACAAATACTGGTAAGTCGCCGTCCTCATTCCCCTTGTCCTCATCCTCATCGTCTTCCATTTAATGAGGAATACAATTGTTATGATTATGGTGGGCTGAGCTTTGTGGACGTGCGTCCAGAGAGTTTCGACTTTCTACGAAGAAACGACTCCATGCAACTATGAAGAATGGTCTAATTATTATGTATGAATGGTAATGTATGGGACACATGAATGCTTCCCAAGTCTATTGTTACTTTCTATATGGAAGATTAACAACGCCCGAATCGAATGAGTGAAAATTGTAATAAATTCAATATTGATTATTATTGTCATGTTTTATGGATGAAGTTAGAAGCTCTAGAGAAATCCATGAATGTGAGCTACCTCTGTACTGCGTATGTAAGGGAAGAAGTGTACTGTGCCTTGTGGGAGCCGGGCTAAGAAATTACAGATACATGCTAGGAAGAAAGTACCTTCATAAGGAAGGAAGAGAGATGGCTAGAAAAGTTATTGGTATTCTGCTCTTACAGTGTTTGTATTGTTTTGTAAACCAGGTCGAGTTGAGTTAGGGTAGATTGTAGGCCAATTTTTTTGAATCCAAAGGCACTTCCACGGTAGCAATATAAGAGTTTGCGGCCACAAGTAGACGTATGACTGGTGGAAAGTCGATTTAAAAAGCTCAAAAGTGGAGGTACGGCTCAGGACGAGAAAGAGAAGTAGAAAAAATTAGTTGGGTAGCTTGGAGCGAGGGTTGGCAAATAGTTGGCAGGAGGTCGGGAAAGTGATGATGAGTGTTGTTGTTGACGGGTGAAAGGTGAGTGAAAGTTTGGAGCATGGAAGATAGACTGTAGTTGGAAATAGAATTTTGTATTCGAGGAACTCGTCGTCGACTAGCCGCCTCTTCATGATGAGCATTCATAAAATATTCATGAATCGTCTTTATATTTTCCTTCCATTAGAGCTCCCTTACCTTCCATCCTACATACGCAGACCCACCATGTATTTATACTGAGACTAAAAGCCCAACCATCCAGTCACCATTAAACTCCCATGTTTCCCTTCCTCATGTCTTCCCTCGTCTTTCTCTCAATTGACTCTGTTTCTCTGGTTTTTTTTCGTGTGTGCACAGGAATCTACAGTTGTCTGCGTGTTGATCTGTTGTTCAAACGTGAATTCAGTTACTACCTGATTCAGATCTACATCCCTTGTTGTATGCTCGTCATTGTGTCCTGGGTATCATTTTGGCTTGATCAAAGTGCAGTCCCAGCTCGTGTCTCCCTCGGTGTGACTACACTCCTCACAATGGCCACTCAAACGTCGGGAATTAATCAAACTCTTCCCCCAGTCTCCTACACCAAAGCTCTGGACGTCTGGACGGGTGTTTGTCTCACGTTCGTTTTCGGTGCCCTCCTCGAGTTTGCTTTGGTGAACTACGCCTCCCGATCTGACCAACACAGAGAGAATGTCAAGAAACAGCGTCGACAATGGGAACTGGAGCAAGCGGCTGCTCTGGAGGCTGCCGCAGCTGTCGCAGCTGCTGACCACATGGAGGACGGCAATGCCGTCTTCGGGATGGTGAGTCACCATTTCTAATTACAATTTTGTATAATTACGAGGGACCATTCAATATTAACAAAATGTGTGCACCGTTTTTTCATTTTGCAAATTTTTACACGTTCTACAGTATTTTGTATTCTAGGTAGTACACGGTAAACTTACATTTTCAATTAAATCTGTACTTTGTAAACATCCTTAGTAATTAATCAAATATTACAGTCAGCACATTCTGGATAGCCTATCAATGGACGTGTACAGATAGAGCTTACAAGATATCAGCAGATTAAAATTTTACCTTGTTTTTAGTAGTTGAATTAGAATAGCTAGTCCTGCATATGCATGAGAATAAATGCAAATGGAGGGACTGGAGCAGGAGGAGGGAGATGCTCAGAGTCATATTCAAAAGATCAAGTACTAACTAGGTATTTATAGACACTATTTGGTAGTTATACTTGAGAGTTAGGTCGTTGTGAATGAGTAAATCCGGGGATTTCAGCCTGGGGGGAAAATTTACATTTTGCTTTATTAACCTTGGTTTCTGAATACATAATCAGACGGACACAGAGATAGAGAGAGATAGAGAGGTCTTAGAGTTTACACACCATGAAGTTACTCTGTGAATTGAGACTTTGGTGAATCTAAAACTATGTACGTACTATTAACTAGGAGCAGTCGTAATCGTAACACTACCAGCCTACGACTACAACTACGACTCTACGAGTCAGCTAAAAAGTTTGATTGAGAAGAGGAAGGAACGACGAGACAACTTAATTAGCATATAGTGATAGAGTAGAACTGGGAAACTAAAAAAAAAGTTTTGAGAGAGCGATAGGATGAACCATACATGTATGCACTTTCATAGATCAATCCTATAAATACGTATATGTACAGATATAGACTCCACGCCAAAGTTTAAATAAATCTTTAAACATGGGATGGTTGATTTCCATAACTTGAACTCAGAGGCAGACTTTTTTACATGGTTCATAGACTCCACTATGAGTTTTTGCTCTTGTTCTAAACTATATCAAAGGTATACATAATTATAGGCAAGGCTACAGTCTATATAGATGCACTTACGTATGGATGAAGCGCCTTGGTAGATAAAGACAAGACAAAGACAGAGCCAGAGCCAGTCCTAGTACAGTCGCAGTTTGAGTTTTCTGTATGCCTACTCACACTACTACATGCGGACAGAGTACTTTTATATCTAGCATATATGTATAGGGACCTAAGTAGATGGATAGATAGATACCGAAGGCAATAAATGTAAATTCAATTTTAATGGAACTCAAAGAAAAACTAAATATTTCATGTTTCACAAACGTTCGTCGAAAAGACGAAAGAAAGACTCAATGAAAAAGGAAAAGACTCCATGCATGGCATGGCATTTTATTTCTACAAAACCAAGCCTTGATCCCCCTGTCGAACATACTTACTTGATTCAAATAATGAAAAGCACCTACACTTTCTCTCCTTCCAGTTACAGTTGCAATTATTGATTCTAGAGTGGGAGAAGGAAAAAAACTAATTAGCATGACTAAGAAGAATCCAATGTCGCTTTTAGCATTCTCTCTATCTCTGACTCTCTCACAGAATGTCCGTCGCTCCATTCCGATTCCGATTCCACGAGAGTCCCTTCAAGTTTAGTTTAGTTGGGGAGTTTAGTAATTTACTTGCATTGGAGTGTGCCAAAAGAGAAAGAATGGAAGGAATGTAATTTAAGAAAAACTAGTAGATGGGGACCTAGTGTAGTTGATAGGATGGAGGTAATCTTGTTGTGGAATAATTTCTACTTCCCAGCGCTTGCTCTTTTCCTTGGACGGGACGACGTCCGTAAGTTTGACTCATAGTACAATAAAAGAATGGAAAACAATGGATATTATTTCCCTAGCCAAAAGAGTTTTTAATGAGATTTTGAGACAAAAAAATATAAATATGTATAGATATAATTACAACTACCTCCGACTACTTGTACTTGTATATGTCAAAGGAAAAGTATCATTAATGAAGAATTTTTGGCTTTTTTTTTTCGTGCTGTTGTTCTGGGATGTATTATTTATTTCTATTCTTGTATTTTTTTGTGTCTGGGATTGGTAGAAACCATTGGTGAGGCATCCACGGGAGGCCCTGGCATTAGACAAAGCTCGTCAATGTGAGATTCATATGGCTATGGCTCCTAAGAGAGAAGGCTGTGCCCGAACATGGCTGTCCAAGTTCCCATCTCGGTCAAAAAGAATTGACGTCGTCTCCCGCATTACCTTCCCGCTCATATTCGCTCTCTTCAATCTCGCCTACTGGTGCGCCTACCTCTTAAAGAAAGATGAACCATCTCCGTAAATATTAACATATAAATACTCTCCAATCCAATCAAAACCAACAGACATTGAAGAAACAAAAATATATAAAAATCTATAAATACATTTAAAAAAATAACAACCACGCCAACTCAATCTTCTTTCGTATCTTAAAAATATTTTACAAGTCTTATTTTCAAATCTTCGAATCGGTGAGAGTCAAAGTCAAAAAAAGATTAAAAAAATCGAGATCATTGCTGACACATTTTGGACAAGAAAAAAAAATAACATGGTTTTTTATGAATAATTTATTGCTTCAGGGTATTACGTTATATGACATGAGAAGCTGATTGAAATATATATATATATAAATGTATGTATGTATAACCTACCTATGACCCATACACTTTAACAAAAATTTCAAACCAAAAAATAAAAAAATATCTAAAACTATCACAGTATGAACTGCACTCGACTATCTATGGACCAACACTCCCGGCGGCTAACATATACACACTCATACACACTCGAAAAATAGAGGAGAAAGAAACTCTGAAGGAAGCTAGTCTTCTAATTTATAAGTAAATTACCAATTCATAAAGTCAGTGTGGGAGAAAAAAAAATCCTTCGAGGCCATGGCCAGAATAATATCACTCCACCAAAATGTCTCCCTACACCCATCCTACCCAAGGCAAGGGGTCCAGGGAGCAATGCGGCATGCAGCACTCGTACAAGTATGGAGACATAAGTGCGAACACATTTCATTATGAGGCGACATAAGATGTTTCATTCCCTGTCACAACTACCCATCGTCCACCGTACATCATCCCAGCCGCGTCTGAACGAGGCGACCGAGATTGAAAGAGTAAATATAGAGGAGACGGTGAGGACCGTACATGACTCTCACCGCACACACCTCACAACAGCACCCGACGACAGAGTCAACAGTCATTGTAGGGATTTAATGAAAACCCCAAAAGAGAAGATTGTTCGGTTCCGAGAAGTAAATTCAAATCCAAGAGTTTTTGGGTGAAGAAAACTTTCAAGACTTGATCGTTACACATCGTAGAACTCAAGACACCGTGACAGAGGAATAAGAGGACACGTGCCGCTCTATTCATGTGTAAAATGCTTCACAAGGAAATTTCACATCAGTCCACAATTGCTCCATATGTTTCCTCAATAGAAATCCATACATGGACCTTCTTACGGAGTTGAGCACAAGTTAGCGAGCGAGACTGAGAGAGAGAGAGCTACAGGGGAAAATGTTAACATCCTCTTCTCCTTTCGTCTTCACCTCCATCTCATATTATCCACCTTCTTCGCCAACGTCGGCTGCTCCGGCTCCTACGGGTTTCTTCTCAATTCAAAATTCATATTTTCTCTCCTTTTCTATCACTTCCCTCCATCTTTCTCCTCTGTCTCTCCTTGTCCTCGTCCTCATCTCACGCTCGCTCTCACCTTCCCATCCTCTCAACTGAGTGCTCCTTTTGCCAATAATCATGAAATGGCAAGTTTCTTATTTATTTTCTCACCAGGCGGACTGCAGCGGAGAAGAAGAAAAAGAAGGAGAAAAAAAGGAGAAAAAAGTGTCGATCTAATCTCAACCTATTTATGAGGCACTGAGGTGTGCATTTTACTTCTTCTATGCAACCATGTCAAGTCAACTAAATCTCACACAAATTTCCTTCAACGCGGAGGGGAAAGTGTAGCAAAAAGAAAAGGAAAAATGTAGAGGACCAAATGGATGGAAGGGAAGTATGAGAGATATGACGTGTTGTTTGGATGAGATTGGTTATATCATCAGTCCATGGAACCCATCAATCTACCACCACCAATGAACTTGTTCTTCTTCTCCGTCTCTCAAGCCTCACGAAGAACAAGCCAAGTGAGGGAGGGGAGGGCGTGGGAGAGTGGAAGGAAGATAGCATGGGAGAAGGAAGACGTTTCTAGCTCTTCCAGAGACTATGTATGGACGGCTATATGGGGTGCTCTATGACATGGGCCACGGTACGGGGGAGCAGGCTAAAAGCTATACATGTAAATCAATGAATAACGGTTCGTGTGTTCAGCCAGCATTCAACAATCCATCAATCTTATTCTACAATAAAATTATGCTGCTTCTTCACCTCTACCACAAATCATTCTTCTTTCTCAAAGCTAACAATCTTGGTCCTGGTCTCCCTCTCATAGTCTGGGTGGCTGCGGGTGCAATGCTGACGAGTGTAGTAGTCGTAGTTGTATCAACATCTGCTGCTTTTGAACACTATCTGCAACAAGAGTCTTGACAGCGTCATCCTTTTTACAAACACTACCGAGAGTGGCGTACTTTCCTCCTTGGGGTTCATCATAAGGACAGTGCGGAGTGCAGATGTACGTGTGGTGACGCCATCAAATTTCAAAAGCACACTTGCATCAGTCATCAGTGTACACAAGATATGATGATAGATACCTTCCCCCCCCCCCCTCTTTCTCTCTCTCACACACTCTCTCACTCTCACTCTAAGCCCCTACTACTTCCGTGTAGTAAACACTGTGCTGTATGTATAAGGAGGAAAGGACGTAGCTGCACCGGAAGGAACTCGACTCTTACCCAAACCAAGTCCACATATGGGTGGTTACTATTTAAATAGAAAATTTAAATTCAATCCGACTGTCAACATGAGAAATGAGAAGGCACTGGAGTTCCCAGCGTACATTATATATGACAATGGCCAAAAATCTCAAAGTGGCATGTTCCGGTTCTGTACAACATCATGTCAGCTTAGCTACAGGGACGGTTTCCAAAACGGAAAACCCTGCACTGGAAGGAGAGTCCTATGATGAATTTTGGAGTGCAGAGTTGCCACTGCCGTACAATTAAAGTTGGGACTGAAGGAGCGCACCATCCTCGAGGGTGATGTATGCCAGCGGTAGACAAGAATGGCGGCGAGTGATGTATAGAGGTGAAGAAGATTAAGAGAAATAGTAAATAACAATTTTACTAAGTAACCTTCAATGTTTTATCCCCGAAGGCTCCTGCCGGTCTCCAAGTCTCTAAGGAAAGAGCCGAGTGAGTGGAAGGAGAGGGGAATGAATTAAAACCAGGAACAATGCGATTAACTTTATATCGAGATGTCGTGTGTGTTTGTTTCTCTGTGTCTCAATGCTGTTGGTTCTATTGAAGTACTCGACTGCGTTACTCTCTGTGAACTGTTTTGTGTATAATCCATGGATTTTGGATGCTGTCGCCGTAAGGAAGGACTTTCTCTCTTTCTCTCTCACTCTCTTACTCTCACTCCGTTGTTGATGTTTTTGGTGACCCCGTTTTAATTTTCTTGATTTATCATTTATCTCCGTGTGATTGTGGTTGTGAAACAAAGGAGTAGACCCATTAGTAATAATAAGTTACGCGTAATTCTCTACGTCGTGTGTACGTACACACACACACACTGTATATATAACTCTACGCTTAAAAATCAAACTAATGAAAATCAGTCACAGTTTGGAACAATGGCTACATTACTACTGTAAGTAGAGATAAAGGGAGGTCATCAAAACTAATTATTGTAAGTGCGGATGGAGATTGAATGGGAGAGGAAATCTTTGAACAGTTCGATTGGAAGCCTCCATGCTAGTCTAGTTGCTAACTCACACCGACGACTGTTGATTGTGCAGATTCAAAACTTGAGTGTTGATTTAAAGTTCTTGCAAAGCAAATCGTAAATCATAAACTAGAAACTAAAAGTGAAGTTCGTCGCATTTCAAGTTTACCATCCATACCATGTACAGACTATGAGAAGAGCCTCCATGCCAACAAACTCACGTATATACATATATACTTATAAACACACACACACACACACACACTTTTTACTTCAAACAAGCATGCCGCCACTTACTTTATCTAGACAAAAATAACGGACGTGTGCAAAATGTGCGTAAATGAACTTGAGCTCCCAACAGTCATGCTTTCCCTCTCCTTCCTTTGCTGAGGAGCAAAAATCGAAGTACAAGGAAGTCGTCTGCCAGTAACAGTAAACAGTAAATTTCTTTGTCCTCTCCTAAAAGACTGTCGTAAAAGTTGAAACACGGTGATATAACTGGGACACATGATGATGTGTGTATGGGATGAGAAGGCCTACATATGCAGACCCTCCCCACGATCCCCTCTCCTCTTGTCCTCTTGTTTGCTGGGAAGGAGCGAAGACGTCAGCCAAGTCAACAAAGGTAGGATCAAGAAAAGACGAAAATAATGTACACTGTCTCACAAAGAAAATAGCATTAAAATTTCCATGGCACTTTCTTGGAAATGAGTCTTGAAAGGCTAAGGACGAAGGGGAAAGGGAACAAGAACATCCACTCAATATCCTATACTCCAAAAAAAATTACCAACATCTTCCATCACTTACCTACAAATACACTGACTCCCTCCATCCATCCTCGGGAAGACAGAGGGGAGCGGAAGAGGACCTTGGGACGGCCTAGATTGGTTCTTAAAAGGTCTACAATTAAAACTCGATTCATTCCTCCTCTAATGAATGAGGTGGAGAGAATAATTAGAGCAGGGGAAGTTATAATTAGGAGACAAAGACGGAGGGCGGAAGGAAGGGAGGAGGACGGGCAGAGAGATGTATGTAATCGGAATAACGAAGAAGAAGAATCAAAATGGATGTGTGTGAGGGAGATGGCCGGAGGTTTCTTCTTTTTCTTGGCTCGGTGGAGTGTTGGCGTGGGATGGTGCGGCGGTGTGTGGTGTAGCTTGACAAATGTTGGCATGGCGTGACGTGACTCTCTGTCTCTCCCATCTCCCTTAAATAGAAACTACTTCAATCTTAAATGTAAATTTATCCTGCCAGTCCTTGTCTCATCACAGAGTGCAGGACATCTGAACGGTGCTTAAAATTACTCTCGAACTGTCGAATTTGAAAAACCAAGTTGGCTGGACTAACTGAGTGAAATATGTATTTAAGACTAAACACTAGCAGAATAACTCATGATAAATTGATAAAACACAAAAGTAACGGTTGGGATTTAAATATTTGGTTCGGGGTACCACGTAACTCTTTTATAAAAGTACGAGTCTGGACAAGCGAGTACGTAATAGCGAAGAAATTACAAGACCACCTACTTTCTCCCTCATTTCTTTCCCGGCTTCAACTTAAATTCCAATGTAATTAACCTCCTTCCTTTGTTCTTGCCACGTAACTTGCACTGTAATACATACTAATCATGTAATATATATGATTATGGAATATGACTGCCGAGAATTATGTACATTACACTGTCATTCATTCTTTACAATAATACTGATACCGATACCGAGTCCCCATGCAAACCCATACCTTGTAGTACCCATCCTTGTATTTACAAGAAAAAAAGAGGCCCAAGCATCTATCAAACAGCGAGCAACCTTGGAGATTATACAAGACAAGAATAGGAAATTAATAAACTAATTTACAAGTAATGTACAAGACTTCACATTACTTCCATGATAATTATGATACAAGATAAGGCACTGACTATATTATTATGTATATTATATTGTACTACCTAATAAAAGCTAAATATAATCCTAAGTGTAGATTTTACTACGGACAGTTGTGCTTCAGTCGAGTCCAGTCCGCTCACCTTTTGACTGACCTAATTGCTCATCTTTTAGACGAAGAAGGAAAACAAAACACATAACTACTACACAAGCTACTACAAATGTCATCCACTCTTACAAAAGAAAAGGAAACTCACAAGGTTTTCAAAGGGAAAGCGAACTACGCAAGTTACTACTACATGTACACCTACTGGGAGTCCAAATCGAAGAAACACAAAAAAATAGAAGGAAAACAAGAACAACTTTTGAGCATCTTCATCTTGTCAATTTATGTATATTTTACCCAACAGACACAATTCTCACATGATAAAGATAGCAAATTATTCTTTGACGTCACAGTAGGACAGATATATCACTTGTCAGCACTAACTACCATTACCGTTTAATTTAATATGTTGTATAATCATTAATTATGTTGTTACTTTATTTTCCCCCCGAAAAATTCCTTCCAAAATTGCTTGGTTGTCCATACTTCCCCCCCTCCCTTCCCCCACGGAACTTTGAATTGTACTGGAAATAAAGTTGACGTGTGCGGGATGCTATGGGACATGGGATGATGGAATGAGGCGTTAAATGATGAGAGGACGGTAAAATGTCGGTTTACAGGGTATTTTTTCCAAAGGTTAGGCACGCAATTTATGTCACATGTGTACTACTAAAACATGAGAAAGTGAGCAGTTGAACAGGGTTTTGATTCCCCCATCAACAACAATTTCTACATCTCTCTTCTACATCTTTGATGAATGAATTACTTATAAGCACACGAGATTCCTATTACACTCTCCTTTATTAATATTTAGAATTTTGACGCATGGCTCAAAAACATGCGTTCTCCTCTCTCATCCCATCTCCTTCACCACTCTCTCAACAAGTTCCCATAAGTCTCTGAATTTCCCATTAAACGCTTGAGAATTTAAGAATTCACTTATAAACTCATTTCCACAGTACACAAAGTAACTCTTTGGTCGTTACATGATTTCCCTCTTCATCTTTCAACTGTCTTTCAGTTCAATTAGCATTTTCATAGTATAGCTTCACTATTTTAATAATACCTACTATACCCCTATACCCCTCCTACCCACCCGTGTGCCCCTTTACCTATTACTTTGACCTGCGTGCAGTCTCTGGATGTAGGCTTTTCTTAATCTTTCGTATCTGTGGAAAATAACTCAAAATTCCTACCAAAACCTCCTTGTCCTGATTTCCCATTAGAAATATTTTACAAACACATACGGATTGAGACGGATTCGCTTTCTTGTTAAAAGCTATGTACTGTCATTTACATACATATTAGTATTGTTTTATACATTTCCTATGATTCCTGTGGGCTATCTTTTACTGACAATGAACACGGTATACTCTGAATTCAAAAGGAAAGGAAATATAAGTAATTCTGAATATGCGCTGGTCAAAGTGAGGGTGAAATTACATATATAATATATAGAGAGAGAGAGTGTGTTTGTATTATTAATAGTAAAATATGAAATGGGGGGAAATAGAGTTAAAAAAAATTAATTAATGGAAGTAAATGAGTGTGATATTATCAATTAGATTGTAGTTGTTAATACTGATTATATTGTTACTACTCGTATGAGATTGTCTCGACTTTGAATCTCGGATTAAAAGTATGTAAGTATGTCTATGTTATTACAGCGGAGCGATAAATAAGGTTACGTAATTGTCTATATACGTGTATATCTAAACACAGAAACAAGAAGAATTGTGAGGATTGTATTGTGGTTTTCAAGGATCTTCTAGATTTGAACAATGTATGTAGACTATTTGTTGACAATTATCGATTATGGCAAATTACAAACAGTGCAATCGTAGTTGCTACACAATTATTGATACGTACTAATTAATACGGATACAATTACAAACATACTACCAACTCCCTACCTTAGGTTAGGTAAGTATATATATATATATACAATTATGTAGATCCTATGGATTTATAAGTTACCTATACTACATAGGTTTGGAGTTTTGTCTTGTCGTTACACTTTCACGATTAGTTGTCCGTCTAAAGGTGGTCTACAATGCAATGGTGTGCTACCTACTACAAAGCTAGTATGCTACGAACTATGATCATCGTATCAGTCATTGAATTCCGCATATACACGTATGCAGTTGATAATATTATTGTTAATGTTAAGCGTTCAAATGTTGAAGGAGTTATTATATGATTGTCTATAGTTGAGACCAGTACACAAATTATAAATTATATTACTACCTATACTTTCTCTGTTGACCGTCTCGAAGAATTAAAAGACATGGTTGTGCTAATTATTATATAATGTATTATGACATATTAACCCCCCAGTTCATAGGAATAATGCTGGGGTCCCGTTTGTTAGTGAAGTTGGAGTGGACGTTCAAGTTTAAAATAAAACAAAGCAACAAAAAAAAAGTGCATACAGTCAACAAACGAACATACAAGCCAGAACAGTATACCAATGTAATGTAGTAGATGCTCAAAAATATTATCTCAGCTCACCAGCTCACCAGCATCTCAACAACGGAAGATTGACGGTTTTACTGAGACTAGTTATCGTTCAAAAATGTGTACAACTATAAAATTATTATATATTTACATGTATTATTGTTGGTTTGGGTCTCAACGTGACGGTGAAAGTGCAGTTTTTGTGTAAAATGTAAATGAAAGTTGAAAAAAAAAACATTAAAAACTCTCACCTGGATCTTGATAAGGACGTGACACTCAAAAAAGAAAAAAATATAACACTACACACAACATACAATAACAAAAATTATAATCAACAATATATACTACCATATTATATTACTATCCATAGTACCATTCACTGTATAACATGGATGTTATGTAAGAATTATATGTCTATAGTAATATATATAGTACTATGTTGCGTACCTGTGTACATCCACTACAGAGTGTCACAACCCACAACATACCATGTATACCTACATTCATTCATTAAATCGAGAGGACTAATAATTACATTTTTGAGTGAGAGTGATATTCATTTTTTAAAAAACAAAATACACAATACTGACAGCCACGGTTTAAGGAACGTTTCCGAATGAATGCTTTTGTATAAAGGACAAAAGGATTCAAAATAATCATGAGTACATTAATACTTTACGTAAAATACTGACTACAACTGCGACTATGAGTATGACTAAATATATATACAGCACGGTAAGTAGGATTTAGTGTACTTCAAGTCGATTCTATATAGTCATTTTTAAATAAGATCTACAAAATATTTAAAAGGCGGAGATTTTGAAAAGTAGGATAGTGGCCATGATGGGAAACGTCACGTGGTTGACTAAGCTGTACTGTAATGTGTAGATCTTACGTCGCATGAATTAATAAATAATTACTTATCCATGTACTTAATTACATTCTAATTGTAAGAGGAGGATACAATTACATGTATATAAGTCATAACTAAAGCTCAGTAAGAAAAGTTATTTCAAAACTAAGGATAGACTCTGTATGGCTAGACACAAATAATACATTCTATAGAAACAAAAAACACAACGGTATCGGTATATAGATATATATATATATTCATGTTTTGAGGTAACTGTAAGTATTAAATATATATATATATATATGATTACATAGGGAAGAGGGATTTAATAAAAAAGGTACCGAGACGATGAGATATGAAAGTATAATATGAAACCTAGAGATAGGTTTGCTATAGATACATACGTACATAATTTTAATAATAAGAATGAGACTAACCTTTAAAGAAAAGAATTTCACGAAGAATTGACACTGAAAAATATGGAAATACTCTTGTAAATACTATACATATACTATATTAATACGTATTTTTAGGTGGTAGTAAGGAGGGTACTTTGATTATTATATATATATATATACCAAAAAAATATATAATGATAACATTAAAAAAAATATTTAAATATATGATACAAATTATTACTCTTTCGATACTCAATCAATCAATATTTCTAACAATATGTGTAAGTACCACGTAGGTTATGATATATGAATAATTATTAATACTTAACATTATATCTAATCAAACAAAAATTCTCACAACAATTTAAGCTACACCACTACATACAGACACTACAGACATTAATACATACCAACCTACACAGTATAATGAAGAAGAAACAATGATACTTTAGATTAAATTTTAAAAAAATACATACATACGTATAATATGCAGTCAGTCATTATTGTATACCAACATAATATACCTAATACTATAGATGACATCAAGAGGCACATAAAATAATTTGTTACAAATGTTTAAACTAAGAATTTGATCAAAATAATACATCAAAAATTTACCTTATACGATTTGAAACAGTGTACACATTGTATTCTAGATTACAGTTGGTATTGTTGAATGTTCTATATATTGTATTGATACGGTGTTTTGTATTGTGCTGTCATGGTATGTTACGATAATGACTTCCCTTTCATCAAGCCAGTTCCACAGCCATTTACAGATTATTATTATTATTATTATGAGTTATAGGGTTATAGGGTAGGGTCAAACATACAGATACAAACTGAGGCTTAAAGAACACGCACGGATGTTCTGACTTGAGATTTCAGTAGTTTTCTGCTGATAATCATACTGTTGATCATCTTACAGTGAGTTTTTCTTATTTAAATATTTAAAGAGCCCATTTTGCTTGAAGCAATCAGTAGTAGAAAAAATACTTTCCGTTCTGTGGGTAGTATATGATTTAACTAGCGTGTATGATTAGTTACGTATGAACCTTACGAAGCTTTCGCTTTCTCTGCTTTCTCCGTTGCGAAGGTGAGGAAAATATTAAATCTCCGGTGTCATAGGCATTCCTTTATTTAGACAGTTCTTTTGGGAGCATTTATGAGTGGAGTGAGTACACCCGTCTGGGATAATTAATGCTTACTTTGCGCCTACAAATGAGGAAAATGAGGTTTCTGAAAGCAGAAATTACATACATAGCCCTTGGCTTTGGGTTTTTTGGCTTTGCAGCCATCCATGCTAGCCAGCCGATTCTCGGAATTTCTATAAGCAAAATACATATATATTTCATGTAAGAGCCGTTAGAACGAACACCAGAAGCATACCTGAAATCAGCCTCGTTATGTAATTTATCATGAACGGAACGAACTATATAGCAAAGCCAACGCTGTAGTATTAACTGTATTCAGTGGAGTGAGCCGGTGTTGTTCACTAATTTAATTCTTTGCTTGTATTTTGCACTGTAGTAAGGCCTCAGATTACTCCATGGGAAGTTGGTCTTACTTTTAGCAGTATTCAATTGGAAAGCCTGTAGATAATTTCAACTGTTTATTAGCTAGCTGGTTAGTTGGTGTTGTTTTGACGTTTAAGCCTGGCCTGGATTGACATTTGACAATGAGTAGGCGGTAAAATTAAATTTAAAGTAGGCAACACAGACAAGGAACAGCAGCATTACATTTTGAGTTTTGAATTTTAAATTGGGGTTACCCCTGCAAATCCCTTACCTTTCATAGAGGAACAAACATTATCCGCGTCTGTCCACAAGGACACATTAAGAATTAAAGAATTCAAATTCAAATTGAAGCCTACGCAGTAGACGTACAGCTGTAAACTGTAATTACGAAGCTAGGTTGACAGCAACCTTGGTTTCAGTGCCGCATTCGGCTCAGTGCCCCTCATTTAGTTTCCACTAATGATTATGGGAGGGAGAAGAGAACAAACAAGTGTAAATTTTAATCTCCCGTCCACCCAGCTTACAAATGAAGAAACATATTTCAAATGGAATACTACCGGTGAATTAGACCCATGTTTGGAATTAAAAATTGAAAAGCGTACATTTATAATCACACCATCATCCATCCATCCTATTTGCTTTTGGGCTCTGATATGTAATGCTGATGACTTGCACTTCCGCTGTTAGAGGCTGTGCCCGACTTTCCTTGCGGCACAATGCGTTTAAGTTTCTCTATGAAATCTGCTTGCAGGACCGACTATCGGTAATATCTAGTAATCTAGTACCTACGGTACTTGTGGGCCAACATTCATAATTCAGGACTAAATAAATAGAACAGGCCAAGTAAAGAATGAATAAATAGCTGTCAGGCTTCACAATACGTCAGCGTCACTGTTGCAGCAGTATGATTCCAACAATTTATTTATAAGGAAGGACTTTGTTGAGCTGAGAAAGGATTTATTTTCAGATTTTCGACAGGATTTACTTTTGTATGTACCTCCCACATCAGAGCAGAGTATGCCCTCGAAAATATATGTAAACATGAACATGAACATAAACTAACACGGTAACAGTACATTTATAGAATTTTAAACTTTTAGAAGAAAAAATTCCGTAGGTAATCATGTTAAGACTAACTTTGACATGATCTTTTGAAATTATTTAAATAAAAAAATACTACACTTTTGAAAGGACTAAAGAATGTTAGAAGAACAACAAAAAAAAACAACCCTTGAAGTATAATGTAACATAGTAAGTATTGGTAATATTATACGTTTACAAGTACGAATACGATTATGTATATATGATAACAATGCGCCTCACTTTTAAATCCAAAACATACATACATATAAAAAATACACTTCTATTGTATAATTATTATTAATATTATTATTATTAATACATTATATAATTCAAAAAAATATATTACATGCGACTCTAGATTATGTGAATTGGAATAAAAAGTTAAAGATAGGGAAGGTTTAACGAAAAACAAGCTTGTTAGATAAATACATAATTCTGTTTTTTGCATCACCGTATGCAACATAAGCTACTTACAATTAATTACATTATATTGTACTTATTGCTGATACTTAATTATATTTAGAAGTTAAGTAAAGACAAAAAAACTTTGTTCTACAATTAATTATTATTATATTCTAAATTTAACGGATACATTCTAAATAAAAAAAAATAAAGGACAAGAAAATACAAAATGAGATTGAGATACGATGTCTAAAGAAGTGTAGTTTTATTCCACTTTGTATCAGGACAGACTACGTTGCATCGGATTTCCTCAGCGGTTAAAGGCTCCAACTCCCTAAGCACCCAAAGTAGCGCGAATGACGTGCACATGTGTCAAGGTTCATTTTTCATTCGATTGTAATGTAGGTCTTGACGGATTTCAATGGGTATAATGCATACAGTTATTCATATAAATTCATGTAGGTATTAAACACCTCCTTTATAAATGCTACCGTATATTACCTATGTATGTTCTGTTATGAGCAAATTATAAATCATTTCGGCATACCTTGTCCTAGTGTAGCATAATAATCTCCTGTTATTAATTCCCTTATTTTAGTTCCCTCAAAAGTTTTTGATTACAAAATGATTCGAAATATTCTTTGAAGAATTCAATCGTGGGATGTGAGCTGAGACGACGACGTTTGAAATGAAATAGTTTTTCCATATCCGACTGCCAACTGTAGAGAGTCCCGTCCTTTCCTTTCCCTTCCCGCAGCGTCATCCTCGTAGTACGGAAATCCAAAACCAAAACCAGAAGGAGCATGTCAAATGAATACAAATCCGAGTGCCATCAAGCAGTGACGTCGTTATTTAAAATTTGACCAGTTCCCATCCATTGGATTGGGGAATTATTCCTGTAATGAAGAGAAAATGAACTTTTTCTTTCTGCTGGGAAACTGGGAAGTTGTGGGATAAGAATTATTTAATTTTTATGGTAAACCTAAAACTCACACCATCCCATGCTGAGTGTTTGATTACCTTTATTTTCCTTGGTCTCAAGTTTTATGACTTCATTAGGTGAAGCCGTACAACATGAGAAATCCAATCCAACTCTAACTCCAAAACCAAGTTCAAGCGGAGATATGAGAAAGGGAAAGGGTAGAGAGAGAAAGAGAAAAGTGCCTTTGGTTACAGAGACAGAGAGAAGGAAGGTCGGCCTCGGCCTTCTTAAGATGAAACGGAACAATAAAATTCGTAAAATTTTCCTTGAAGACCATCCTCAATGTAGAAATGTAGATGTATGTATAGAGTCGGCAGAGAGAGAGAGAGAGAGAGAGAGAGAGAGAGAGAAAGAGCGTAGAGAGTGGTTGGAAGTTGGTGCGAGTGTGGAGTAAAAGAGCTGCTGGTAGGGTTTTATGTAGTCAACCCATGAATTAATGGTACGTATACTTGACAGTTTTAGAAACGGAAATTACGCTCATTATTCACATTCGTCGATGATTTATGTGATGTGTATTGAATATCTGCGAGGTGGAACGTGAAAGCATTTCACATTTTCTTCTTCGTCTTCTTCTTCTACTTCTTCTCGTTCTTCTCTCCCAAAATACTCTCAAGAAAGACTCTTCAATATGCTTCATGACTCACTCCTACGTATGCCCCCTGACATGCCATGTATTATATAGATTTCACTTTCCAGCTAAATGCAACCACAAGGGAAAAGTTCAAGAATAATTTTCCCACGTATATATCCATAAGTGCGGTTCTGCATCTTTCCCTACAAGACATTCACTCGGGCTACTTAAACTCTGCCTCACCATACCTCTATTACAAGCTCACTTGTATGTAGGGCCGGTAGACAAGAAGAAGATGGAGGTCGTGCAAAACTGAGTGCTTGTTTTACCAAACCAAAACATTTCCTTCTATTTATTTATTTAACGTGCAACAACCAAATCAATCAAAAGGAAAAGTAGGTGTATCTATCTGTCTTTTTTTCTCAGGCACGCTACTACAGTCATACATGCACTTTGCGCACCATTTACTTGAATTCCTTACTTTATGCAAGGACGTTAATTACTGATGGTAACTGTAGATTTTTGTTAAATGCTACATTGTTTAACACTTCAAGTGTGTGCACATCCCGAATACGACTCGATGATTCAATGAGTTTTGAGTTTGTTGAAGTGAACTTAATTCAACGGAGAAAATGGAACCTACCTAGGTATGTATATGTACTCATGCTTACACACTGACCTCATTTTTTGTATCTCCGATGGTTATCCCAAAGGTTTCTACTCAGCGGCATCAAAAACTTAAACACATACCAAGAGGGTAAAGCATCTAATAAGAAAATCTTTGTATAAAGATATTAGACTTCCAATTCAGGGAAAATGAAGTTTCTGGTAATTTCTTAATACTTAGCCACTCAATTTGCAAAATATACTGTAACTCAAAGTCAAATGATAGTTCCCCAAAGAACGTGACAAAGTGAATGTTAAGCGTTGCTTTTTTAAACAGTGATGTAAAATTCATATTTTTTTAGATGGATATTACCAAAATCAATTTCTTATCTCCATGTTATTAATTAATTTGTTAGCTAGGTTTTAAGGTCACCCGGCCAGTAAATTATTGCAGTAGATGTACAACAATGCCCACTTAGATTTCATGTGGATTTCATATGGGTTTCTTTATAAATTGACTAATAAAAATTATCAATTATCATTAACCTCCCCTTTATGGTATTGGCTGCATCGGCATGGGGTATTTCACGGATATCGCACACCTCACTTGGGAAGGCTAATAAAGGTCCTACGGTGAATTACAGAAACAATTTGCTTTCAGGAATTTCAATATCGCAACTTGATAAATAAAACGAAAGTGCAGCAACAAGTTCCTTGGAGAAATCTCATTTTGTGATCAAGTTGGTAGACTCAAACACACAGATTCGATTACGTGCTTTCGAGTACTCGGCATTCGAATAGATAATTTTCTAGTTCGTGACCAGCCATCTGTTGCGGGCATCATAACACATTAAATATTTAATACCATAAAATACAAATAATGAAAAAATACAATAAATAAAATATAGGTAATTTTATTCATTCAAATCCACTCTTCTTAACAGGATGGAAACAGCCGAATATATTTGCAGCTTGAGACTAACGACAATTAATTTAGTCAATTCATTCTCGTATTCTATTATTTACAAGTAAGAGGCCCGTCCCACGGACGGGGATAAGTAGTTGTAGGATTTGTGAGACACCGAATTTTGAGTTTATCTGTTTCTTAAAAGTTACTAATTTGTAACAATTAGAAAAGAATCATTGGTGATTCTTTTAAGA
>JAQFZC010002610.1:0-22176 GCA_034695205.1 Dicyrtoma fusca
AAATAAATATTTTTCAATTTTATAAAATAAGTTTATACATGCCAGAATCTGCATAAAATTCTCTACAAGAAAGTGCATTTAGCTTTAAAATATAACTCCAACTAAACAGATTATATAAGTTTGAAATTTTAACCAGGGCATGTCCGGTGAGTTCTGCTCCTCACTGTACCTAAAGTGTCGTAAAGTCACGCACTGCAGTGTGGAAAGTACAGTTTTGTTCGACGGACGTGTGGAAAAGACAGTCCTAATACGCCACTGACTACGCATGTATAAGCATTCTATGTGAAGCGCACTAAGATTAAACTCTTTAGATGTTTCTTTAACGGCAACAGTCACTCCGACTGGTCAGAAACGTAAGTGAGGCAGGACTTGCAGACCAGCCACAGTAGGCCCCGCTTTATCACATGTTTAACTATGATTTGTTCTACTATGTTTTATTTATTCATTATACTTGTCGTCGAGCCCGCCAAATGGGCAGTGATGCCTCTGTAGACTGCAATGAGTATTTGATTTATTATTTTTATTTCTCAAAAATTAGTCGAATTATTATTAATTATATAATTATTATGTATTGTATCGCATTGACATTATTTATGTGTTGCACGGAACGGTTAAATGTATAGTGTGCCTCGATTATACACAAACAACATTCAATTCGAAAAGGACAAGAAAAACTTTGATAACAAACGGTGGCGTTGGATTGTATTCAACGGAGACGCAATAGTTGAGCAATGTTAAATAAGCAAATACGATAAAATAAACTTGCAAGCATTTTAAATTATGTTGTTATTCTTGGTATATAAAAGCTGAAATTTGCACCCTTTAACTCACTTTAAATCCAGTCATGAAATGCAAAATAAGTTCTAATTTAGTCAAGCTGTCGAGCACAAATCATGTTGATCAGAAAGAGAAATCGCTTAAAATTCCGTTCAAAAAACTTAGCCCAAATTAGCAAGCAGTTGTATTAGACGTTAGGACCCAACTATGGCTACCCGATACCACATTTTGCAACAGCCTGCTGCATTTAATTTTGTGTGGGTTTGCAGGCGGGGAAAAAACTAGTACCATAGAGAGTATTACAAACGAATTTGAAAATTACAAGCTAGTTTGAATTGGAACACGATATATATCTTATCTGTGCACCAACTGGTCTTAGTTCATTTAGCTGTGGTGAGTCGACGTTACGTCGGGTTTTTCAACTGCGGTACACTAATCCAAACAATTTTGAGGAAAGACTTCGGAAACCTGACATTAACAACAATGGCATTAAACAATACTACTCACGAATACGATTTGTAATTATCAAAGAATATGGTGTGGTTGGCGTCAAATACCCAAAGTACGTAGACGAGTTTCTGAGATTTACAGACGAAAACCATTCGCACCTTCCTTTTGCTGGAAAGTCCATCATACTTTCAGTTAGGTTGTTTTTTGTGGAAGTTTGCAGCAACATCTATTGCACTAACAACAGGTATATCTGTTTTATACAGGTGACGTAAGGCAGCTGCCACCAGTGATAGATGTACCCATATACCAAAGAGTGGACAAAAAAGTGGACGCTGACAAGCATGATGTTGCCCAGTTCTACAGAAACATTCGAAACATATACATCCCGACCAGGCCAGATTCATTCAATTTTTACACAGACTTCGTAATGGTGCAGTAACTGCAAAAGACGTTGCAACAATAGATTCTAGACGACATGTGGTACTTCCGCCAGATTTCGCTAAGTCGTTTGAACTCGCTGTGCACGTGTTACCTACAAATTGAACTGCTAGATATCACAACAAGTAAGAAATGTATTCAAATTGTGCATACAAACACGTTTTATGTCAAATAATTGTTTTGACGTTTTAATTGTAGCACAACAATAGACGAGCTCTATCCAGACCACAAAAGTATTATTTACAGCGAAAAAATAGATGACAAAACTTTGCAAGCACACATTGGAGCAAACGTAATGCTGCCATCAAATCTGGCTGTTGAAATGGGTCTCTGCAATGGAGCAACAGGTACTATTGTTGATAAAGTATACACAAACGGTGTACCATGGGAGCCTGAAGTGCATGCATCATCGGTAGAATTTATCTTGGTTCATTTTGCAAGCTTTACTGGGAAGCACACTGTGGAAACATCACACGGTTCAGGTGTTCCTATTTTCATTGAAACAAAACCGACGTATTGTAAAATCTTGTGAAAAATTTATTCCAATTGCCCGTTTGCCACTACAGCTGGCGTATGGACTTAGGATTCAAAAGGTGCAGTCTCTTACATTCGATAAAATAGTTATTAGCCTGTCACATAAAGAATATTATCCATCTGCCGACTGTTTGTTTCAGTCGCCCCAGGTCTTTTAATGACATTATGATTTAAGACCACATTTTCCCAGACGAACGATTTACAAAAAAGCATTTAACAGGATGCAAAGCGTATAATGAATATTATTATTATTATTATTATTGCAACTGGAGTTAATCGTCCTTTGGACATGCTCCTTGCTATTTAACTTATGACTAGATACCTAGTAGGTGAGCTACGAAGCAGACCCTTAGTAACTATAGTCATGTGAGAGAGAGGGTGCTGGTGGTTGCGAGTGAAACTGCGGACCATTCAGGCAGCTGTATTTCAGGATTACCCGTAGCGCATTGTCGCATGGTAACGTTCTTTAGTGAGCACACCAGTGAGGGTCTCACAGGGCGACCTCCAGGTGACACACTGGAGTTAAGTAGGTTTCTCACGCCTACCCGAAGCCAGTATGTACCGTTTGGGTACCTGCCGAGGTAATAGCTGGCGTGCATGGTATATTATGAAGCAGGAGTAGGGAGAGAGCACAGCCGCTGAGAAGAGCTACGGACTGAGCGGGATTGTTCTTCCCACTTCGCTTAGCACACAGCTTTCCACAGACTAAACTGCACTCCCAACCATACCGACTCGATTATGCAGCCAGCCCTGACAAACAGTTGATTTCACAGACCAAGGCTCGCTCCTTGGCTTCACCTGTGAAATTTATTGAGGACGTGAGTATTGCACCACTCAGCAAGTTTGCCGGTTTATATAATGAATATGTTCAGCTTGATACTCGATGAGATAATAAGCTCACACGATACCAAATGATTTTAAAAAATATATAAAAGCAATTCTGTACAGTATTGTCATTAATTGACTGTCATAGAGTACACACTATGGAAACTGTCGACTTGTCAATACTTTACATATTTAGTGTTATTGTTGCAGGCCCCAGTGGCGCGGGCAAGTTTAATCTAGTATATCGTATCATAAAAGAACAAGAAAATCTCATTGACACTCGTATAAAAAACCTATTGTATATGTACGTTCATTTTGAACCCGAATTCCATAAAATACAACAATGAGACCAAAGCATTCAGTTTTCAAGCGACATCAGTGACATAGATACTTACAATACACCCAATTTATTGATTGTATTAGACGATTGTTTAACTTTCTTATTCAATGACAAGCACAGACAATCAATTGAAGATTTTTTCATTCGAAAATCTTATCATTTGAAAATATCTATTATTTGTGTTTTACAAAATATTTTTCTAAAGAACCTGAGAAAAATTTCCATGAATACTCACTACTTTGTTTTATGTAACTTTACAAGAGATAAAAGCTCAGGCATGCTCATTGCATCAATTAATTGCCGTAATTCAGTTGCGGGCTATAGTAGAGTGTCTTATCAACTTGGAACGATTCTTCCAACCGCATAAACAACAAAAACAGTACCTTGTAAAAGACATTGTAAGCGAGTGTCTAGTTGCCAGTTGTCTTAATAATCTGCGTAGCATCATTGTGGAATCTTGCGTAGTCATTCAACAAGTGATTGCCAAAATATTTCTGCAAGTTTTAATCACAGAAATCTGTGTCTGTATGACACTAGATGGCTAAGATCATGAGAGTAATCTGCTCAGAGCTGTATCAAAAGCTAATGGCAATCTATTCAGCCCAAGAAGACATCAAGCCAGAAGCGATACCAGAAGCAAGCGAAGTAGTTGGTTACTTTTTGCAGACCGAACCTACTACGACTCTATTGTCGCCAATACCTGAACTCCCATCAAAGAAGACGGTGCCGATGACAAGCTAGATTGGCTAACGTTTGAGTCACAGCAACAAGAAACACCCCCTCAAATATTCAAAAGCAAACGAGAAAGCCTTTAAAAGGGCGTGTACACAAAAAACATACTTTAACACTCAAAAAACTAATCAAAGAGACGTTATAGATTATTTGATTCAGTACTTGTTTAGAATTCTATTCTGTCATCATCATGGCCAACCTCGTTCATTTTATTTTATTGAGCCTGCCTCCATTTTTTATTGGTAATGGTACACAAGAAAATTATACATTATCTCATATAGTTGGTGAACAAGTGGCATCAAAACCCATGGTTATTCCGGTAGAGTATTTGGCCATAGATACATTGGGGCGGCTATTACGAGGAGCTATGTCAAACCAATGCAATACACTAGATCATACAGGTTTGCATATTAGGCTTAAGCATACAATACAAGTTTAAAATTGTATATATATCATACGTAAATAGTATTTTATGTACCATATGTAGAGTTGTTGTTTTGTCTTTCAGTGGCATATATGACATGCAGTCTGCTGCAAATCATAGCTGCTAATAAGGTTTACAAACTGGCTGCAGCTCTACTTCCGCAGAACCATCCTTGAGCATTTACAGATATAAAGCCCGACTGCAAACGAGCGATCATCCAGTATCTAAACCGACGCAAAATGGACATTTTGAAAGAAATATAACTGGCAGCTTTCCCACGTGCAGCAGTGCAAAAAAAGGTATTTCGTGTTCTAACCGTGTAGGTTTGTGCTAGTGATAATGTTTGCATTTAATAATATTATGCATCTTTTTTCAGATTTTGATCTGTTCCATACCTGGCTGTCAGTTTAATTTAAACGTTGAATTTGAGCATCAGTGTCCACGCTATTTGCTCAACTCTACCTACAAGGACCAACACGTTTGCAGCGCCCACCGTATGAGAGGTGGCAACGTTAACGGGACAGAATCTATTGAAAACGACTATTTTCACGAAACATTTAAAAGTCACAAGGCGGCCATTGTCGAGTATACATACACCCCAGAAGAAACATTTCAAGACCTTTTAATATTCCTGAACCACATTGAAGACAACATCACACTGCTTCTAAAAGAGCTTTTGAATGTTCATACAAATATTAAGGCTTAAACAATATTTTGGCTCGATTTGGAACCAGAAATTGATATTAATGGAGACAAAATCCTGAAAAGTTACCGGGTGCATCTCTTGTCTATTCACATCAGACATATTCAACGCTAATGACATACCTGATTTCTTATTCCAGACCGCATCTCAGATCATCCCAAAACTGACCAACTTCAACCGGTTGGGGTAAAAATTGAAATTGAAGCGGGTTGACAGTGTGAATGTCAAGGCAGGTTCGTTAAAACTCTTCTCCAAGGCTAAAGTGAGTGGTTGGTTACCAATGCCGTACAACAATAAAAGTTGTTTAAATATTACAAACAAGTGTAATAGGTGTTTTCAATATTTTCTCATTGCACACAAATATCACTAGGCCTTGAACAAAAAGAACAACGAATCGATCGAGTACAATAAGGAATTGCAGCCCGGAGAACCCAGGCGTCCAATAATCGACCAACGAACTCCATCGACATACCCATACTTTGGTGAGTTTGATGTTTCACCAATTGGGTCTGGAACGAACATTTACTACGAGATACTGATGTTTGAAAAACTTAACAACATTTGTGTAATCATCTTAAGCCATCAAGGTGATAAAATGGTAATGCTAAAAAGGGCTGTAAAAGGAATCAAAAACATTGTAAACTTGTATCTTATAAGAAAAGCGTGTGGTGACGAAGTCAAATTTCATTTTGTTTTAATAACAAATCTCAGTATTTTTTGTGCCAGGGGCAATACAAAGTGCGACCAAACATGTAACAACTACAGGGTGGCACATAACCTTTGCCGCCCCCACTACAGCCCAAACCAGAAAGGTCGCGCGATCATATTATAGCATAATTTGTAGGGAATATTATTGCGGGTCGCTTATGGTAATCGGTTTTAAAATCGGTGTTAAATTAAACAAATTAAAAATAAAAAACTGAGACAAAGTCAAAATTAGTCAATTCGAGACGACTCGCAAGGATTCGACGACGACGGCGCGAGATTTGGAAATCCCACTTCTTTAGTGTGACATTTAGTGACGTCATAAAACTTGGCTGAACATGGCTTGCCTTCTTGGTGACACCGAAAATTATCGTGTCATTGACCGAATCCGGGCAATTGCATACCGGGAAGTTCAGGAGGCTGGTTGCCCGATAGTAACGAGAAAGTGGGTAGCAGAAAAACTAAAGCGAAGTAAAGCATGGGTTACAAGAAATTGGAGAAAAAGGTTCGTTATTTCATTCATTTTCACTTTGTTGTTTCTCATTTCCTTTCGTTTTTAAGTGTGTTACCTGAGCTTTTAAAATATTTAATCGGTTTAATTGCTGTTTTATTGAAGTTAAATTAATTTTCTAAGTGGGAATAAATTGTTTTAAATTTAAAACCAGTTATAATGACGTAAAGACGACATTTGGAGAAGGGAGATCCGAAAAAATGAGCCAGGAAAGTCGCGCAGTCATTCAGCAGGCATCCGGACGCCGAAAAAAGAGCAACACTGTTGTTGCAATGGCGATTGCAGTGAAATGAGGCAAGGTGAAACCGTTCGGCGATTCCGAAAAAGTTTAGGGCTTCGCCCATTCCACGAAATTCGAAAACCACTCAACGCACCATTAAATTGACAAGATCAAATGTGGTTTGCCAATTACCTCACGTTGTGGACGGAAGACGATTTTCTTCACGTTTGTTGCTCAGACGAGTTCTTTGTTTACCTTATAAGGCGTCGGAATCATCAAAACGACCGAATTTGGGCAGGTGAAGTCGAAGAAATTGAGGACAGTGAACGAATTCGACAAATTTGAAACTCGGTGATATGCATTGGAATTTTTTTATGCTTCTCCGTCAAGGAGCTCATGTGGGTAATTAAACCGAACGGCCAGAGTTGGGATGGAAATTATTTTTGCGATGTTATCTTAAATGATAATGTGATTAAATTCTAAAACGATCCAGAAAGAGTGTTGGATTCTGATCAAGTTACCTTCCTTCATGACCGCGCTCCTTGCATGAAGGCCCTAGCAACCCAAAATTTATTGCATTAGAATGTAATCGATTTTTTTGGTAACGGTAAATGGCCTGGTAACTCTCCCGACTTAAACCCCAGTGAGCACTTTGGAGCACTTATGAAAGAACGAGTTGAGAAGCTCATAATTGAACGTTTTACTGATAACACTGCAAACATCCACGACTTTATTGAAGCCCTTCATAATGTGCTAAAAGGACTGAAAAATGAAGTCGAAGTGTTTAACTCTCTCTTAAAATCTTTCCCTCAACGATTGCAGGAAGTTCGACGCGCAAATAGAGGACACACATTTTATTAAAATTCAAAAAGCGACCTTGTCTCAGATTTTTATTCATAACTTGTTTATTTTAACACCGATTTTAAAACCGATTACTATAAGAGATTTGCAATAAAATTTCCTACAAAATATGCTATAATATGATCGCGCGACTTTTCTGGTTTGGGATGTAGCGGGGTAGCGGCAAAGGTTATGTGCCACCTTGTACTTTAAAAAGCTTTCAAAGACAGTTGATATGGACCGACACTTAGTAGCATGAGGAACAGGCTGTGAATGCATTGAATTTCCAATATTAAATTTGCTTAGCTTTAAATCTACCTGAAAAACAATTCCAATGCTCTATACTTCAATCTAAAATAATAACTCGTACAGTGTCAGACCATCAGACATAAATTAGTCAAGTTCAGTTACAATTAATCCAGTTTGTTCCAGCATCAGTCAGTATTCTGATTTATCAATATTTCCAAGAAAAATCAAATGTAATATTTTTTGACTATTATGACAGCGACAACGCGTTGTTGCACGCGTTGTCGCGTTGGCAAGTTGCAACGTTATCGAATATTTTTTGAAAAAAATTTTTTTCTGGGCGCTAGCAATTACAAAAAATGTCAGGATGGCGAAACACGTTGCTGCATGATTTGCACACGAACTCGAGCGTCACAATAATGCGATTTGTGTTTGAAATCATTTGCTAATAACAATGACCTAGTGTCTGACAGTGCGTCTGTTGTTACCAAATGCTGGCAGCACGACCATTTAGTTGGTCAAGGTTAAAGCATTACAATATGTAGTTTTTGCAACCTGCAGGTTCGATTTAAGCACTTTGTAGGTCAATTTTATTTTCATTTTATTATGCAGGCTTTAAAATCGAGAATATGTAACACAGACAATGTATGCATTATAGCCAAATCATTAGAAAATATTCTTGCAAATGCACGCTACTAGTAAGCTCAACTACAACCCTGTAGTAACTTGAAGAAAGAGATATTTTGACGAAACAAAACCATATTCAATAGCAACAATACGGTTCACTGATTCGCCGCATTTTTTAACATCTTCTACTGGACTGTTTGAACCAATGAAAGATGCATCCAGATTGGAAGTTCTATCGCGATGTGTTAACAGATTAGAAACCTATACTAAGAAGCAAAGATTATTGCAATTTGTATTGCCTTATCCGAGTGCGCTATGCTGAGATGATAGTGCATGAAAGAGTACCATTTTGTACTAGCTTTCAGGATATGGCAACAAACGAACACATCTCAGAGAAACAGTAGGACACGATTAATCAGGTTTACAACACTTTTGATCTAGAAAATGTCAGAGAATACATAAGGTTATGTTCAATCACGCAGGTAGCCAATCTAGGGGAGATTTTGTCTATTTTTCAAAAGACTGGTTTGTTACTGTATAGCCTCAATCCCAATTACAGTTTGGCTCTGTCGTCTTTTAGTTGGGATGCTTGGTTATACTCGTCTCGTGCAGTAATATACTATGTAAAAGATGACAACATATTCCAAAGGGCTGTACGCGGAGGCACGTGTTTTACAAACAGTAAGTTTGTTATTGCAAACAATGAGTCTTGCAAAGAGTTTGACATAAATAAAGATAGAACACATATTGTTAGTACTGACATCAATTCTTTATATCAGTATTCTATGCAATTTAAAATGCCAGTCTCAGACTATGAATACGTACCAGGCGATGAGCTCTGTAAATTGGATTGGATGAGCATTGATAGAAATTCTAATATTTGTTATTTTCTTGTAGTGTCACTTGAATATAAAAACAAAATTGCAAATCTCTAGCTGGCACCTGAAACGGCTATGGTTAACTTAAACAAACTTGCTAACTACCAAAAGGGTTTGCTTGCAAAACACAGTGGAATACACAAGCGAGCTGTGAGTCAACAAAGGCTTTTGATGACGTGCTATAACAAAGCAAGGTATGCTGTTCATTATCTAACGTTACAATATTATATTAGCAAGGGAATGAAAGTAACAGAGTTTCACGAAGGTGTGAAAAGGCAAGAGGCGCATTTCAAGTCCTATAGCGAAAAAAATATAGAACAACGCGCGCTTGCTACGTCGACATTTGCAAGTACGTATTTCAAAAAGCTGAACAATACGATATACATAAATTCCTTGCAGGATGTGGCACTTTTAATTTCTGACAGTCAATGTACAGATTTTAAATGTATTTGCTCGGAGTTAAGTGTGATTGTTCTAAAGATAAAGCAATTCATTTAAACCAACCTTATACAAGCTGGTGCTACTGTACTTCATATAGCAAAGATGGTATATGACCCACGAAATGACCAACTCAAAACAACATTTAACAATAACATTTCAATTTACTACGGAGATACAGACAGTGCATACTTTTTAGTAGTTGACGTGAATAAACACTGATTAATGATTTAATACAGCATGTACACTGGTTTGGCTTTTATAACTTGCCCGCTGAATATTTGATTTTTAAACTCGATCTTGAGCTTCGTCAGCAGATTAGATCAAAGACAGGGGTGTGGAACGTTTTAAGTCTTGAAATCTCAGAGTTTATAGCACTTCGTCCGAAGCAATACTCTTGTCTGTATTTCAGTGACAAACAGGTCCAAAAATCAAAAAGAATCCCACATGTAGATGCTATAACCACGAGTTTTACAAACATGTTGTTAAGACAGACGAATCACAAACAATAAAAGTTGAATTAGTTAGAAGTGTTAATCATAGAGTGTATTCACAAACGGTAGACATTATGGGTTACCATAGTCTTGCGAGGGTGTTCCCAGACAAAGTCAGTCCTAACTATAGTTTGCCATTTGGGCACAAAGATTTGTAATTGTAGTTTTGATGTAAATAAAAACAGTTTGTAAATGCATGGTTGTGTGGGCCTACCCTTTTGTTCATTTCATTATTGCATTATTGGAACTATTTGATCTCAGTATCTAAAGAATAAATTCACTTGGTATAAAGTCATTCGTCTTCAACGCGTTTGAACAGAAACAGTGCACCTAAAATGTAATTCCTACAAAACCGAGAAGTACCAAAGACATTGGCATCTGTCGACGAAGGCATGGACTTTGCCCCAGAACAAGCTGTACCAGATGTCCCTTCGGCGTTGGATTTTTCGTCTGTAAACTCGGACTCATCAAGTTGGGACGACCAACGAACGCGCAATTCGACTTCAGTTGATGTCCTACTGACGTTGAATCTTACGTCTGTGCATTCAATCTGGGAGGACCAACCAACACGTAATTCAAGTTAATTTATTGTTTTAAATTTGAGGTTTAAATTTGTTTTATTGATTTGCAGCTATTACTCCACTCTTTCATCCTAGGGGAATGGAATTTCTTAGACTACCCGAGCAGGTGGCTCGACGCAAATTGAGATGTCGAGACGTGGATTCACGTATTTGCATTGCGACGATATACCGTTTAGGATCAAGATGATGTTTCAGAAATCCCTAAATATGACGAAAACGGGAACGTTTTGCGGATTTTTAAACCGGAAGAGTATTGGTTTTGTGCAAGATGCTTTCCGTTGCAAAACCCGATACAGGAGCTTAATATGGTTTCGTATTTTCTCGCTGTTGACAAATCTACTGTCAAGAATCCTAAAAACTGGAAGGTATGCTACGCTGACCATCTGTCATTTCACTGTCTATATTGTAAACCACCTGCTAGTAGGCCTTTTACGCTGTTGCGTATTCAAGGAGTGAAACTATGTGTATTTGTCGTGTAAATATTATGTATCTATATGTGGAGATTGTTGGATTGGTGGAAAAGCATTGAAATTCTATGATGATCGCTTGTATTACGACATGCTTTGTGATTACTACGACTAAATGTTTTGATGATCAGGACTATGTTTGTGATTACTGTAACACTGAAATACGACTGAACCAATAAATATACATTCATAAATGATAATCGTATTATTGTTTTTCATATGTACCACTATATAGCAACATACTGCATACAAAACGCTGCATCATAATACAAAATTTAATTTTTGCCATCAAACTATTGCATCTCGTGTATGGCTGACATCAGGCTTCCATTATGAGTACATAATTAAACAGACACTTTTTGTTCCCTTTGCCACTTTCTACGTACACGCTGTCCGCGTTGAACGAACTATCTTCCTTTGATTTTGCATCTTCATCACATTTCTTTCCACTCCACACAGACCCATTACACTCCCATTGCGTTATCTTTTTTTACTCCATTTATCAATTTTAATATTCAACGTAACATCACAACCTCATTACTAACTCAGATCACACAATCAAATGGGGCAAAAGCCGTATTGTTTTACGCGAAAACAGACCCTTTTATCGGAAATTGAATTATATCTTATTATTAAAACAAGCGACAACAAAAACTATGAACATTTTTGGTATAAGAATTAATGAAACATGGTTTCTTATTATACAAATTTAAGAACCGATCCTGTAACCAAATGTTACCATTACGCATTATTTATAATCATGTTCCAAACAACTACAAACAAAACATTATTTTTCACTTTAAAAAATTGATTCCTCAATTATTCACTGTGTAATCCTGAAGATGAGAACAGGTTGTTTTCAAAAATTCGCTAACCTAATAAATCTTTACTGTTCAAATTATTTTAAATTTCGGATTTATTTATAAAACAAGATCCAGTAATCCAACAAAATGAATGTACTATTTATTGTTAAAGTTGCTTGAATGTGAGTTTGACTATCATCATGCCGTTTAATGTTTTTAAATGTCTCCAGTTAGAGTTTCCTTCAATCCAAACGCTTTGATTGTAATCAACAGTTTGGTCACTAAATAGCCAGAGGTTTGAGAATAAACAACATCCAACTTCATATAGTATCACAAACAACATTGTTTGAAATTCAGGCCATTACACTTTAGAATAATAAACAGCTAATAATTGTTACGGTCCGTCGATGGATGCGAATGGGGTAGTTGGCTGGCAGGAACCGTATTCTAAAATTTGTTTTTATGATCTTTCGAAACTTGTTCAAGAACAACCTGGAATGGTTGGGTATTTATTTATAAGATCTAACTTGTATTCGTCTTTTGTTAGGTGTACAAATTCTTCAACTAAACAAAACGCAATCGTCAGGTAATTACAATATTTGACGCAGACTATTAGCAGACAGAATTCACTTTATTAAGCCACTATAGCACAATTGCAATAGCTGTGTAGACTCAGTATACAGCACAACATTTGTTTACGAGAATGCGCTTGATTTAGCTTCTTATAGTTACAGAATACATTCTATTATGTCCGTATATGATAATTATAAATTTGAATTGATCATCGCAGTTCATATAACATTCCCAATCGTCGAAAAGTTCAGGCCCAATTATGGCAGCCACATATATGGCAACGCGCTGGTCGTGTCCGCTGGGGCGAATGTGGTCCAAAACTAGCTGCCAAAGAGTTGCCACAACTTTGCCAGATTAGTACCACACTATACCGGATGCACGCCGTAATGCAGCTAAATAAATGCCAGCATGCTGCCAATACTTCACCACTCTTAATTAATGCACCTTTCAATTAAAATAAGTGAAGTTAAAATATACTTTTTATATCATTGCATTGACAAGAATATGAATTTTAATTTTATTATTTGTTGAAGTTCAAAGGCATAGTATAAGTTTACAAAATGTCACCATGAGCCAAAGGAATGCACATTAATACGTTTTTGTCTTCTAACAAACGCGAAGCCAACCAGATACTCCCTGAAGCCCAAGGAGATTTCAGGAAAACTAGGAGTTGCCAAGACCAAATATTCATCCTATCAGGCCTGATTCAACTCTCGCTCCGTACGACAAAGAACGACCCGAAAACAAAAAAAGGCAGACAATGTTCGTCGACTTTAAACGGGAATTCCCCATCATCAGCCACCCTAAACTGTGGACAAAACTTAACCAAATTGAAGTTAACAAGAAATTCATCAGCATCCTGCAAGTAATGTACTCTATTTCCCCCACACAAATCCGCCTACAACACAGACTAAGCCAGCCCATCCAGCAAACCCTAGGACTACTACAAGGTTGCCTACTTTCCCCCCTGCTCTGCAGCCTCTACATCTCGGATATTGAACACATCCTGCAGCAAGCCGGCTTTGGAGGAGTCCCGCTAACTCGTACTACAACGACACATATCCTTCTATTTGCAGATGACATGGTTCTTCTCAGCCGAACGGCTAGTGACCTCAGAAACAACCTTGGTGTCCTGGAGACCTATTTCACGCAACTAGATCTTAAAGGGATCATTAGGAAGACACAAATCATCGTCTTTAGACGAAAAAGCCAGCTGGAAAAACGAATGAGCTTCCACTACTTCAACTAACCAATTGCCACAGTCAAAGAATACACTTACTTGAGAGTGATTTTTACCACGACTGGCCTTTTCCATCAACACTACACTTATGCAAAACGAAAAGAAGAAGCTGCGCTAAACAAAGCCATGGCAACCGTCAAGCAGTGTCGAATCCATCAATTCCCCCAAATCTACACCCTGTTTGAGACGACTGTAAAATGCACAGCACTTTACAGTATCCCCATATTCAGCGGACGCTTTCTCGACCTCTTGGAACCGCTTTAAAATACATTCTTCCGTAAAATCCTCGGCCAAAGCAAATATACCCCAGGGTACATCATCAGGACGGAAACGGGACGCTCTCCTTTCACTTACTTATTTTTACTTTAAGCAACTCTTCAATTTCCTAATCCACGTTCAAACAGTTGCTCCACATCGATACATACACATTCTGAACCATATACTTCGAGAAACACTTCACACCACATACACAACGGAATACAATGGGTTCCAACATACCCACAACCAGCTTTTCAAATATGGAATTGCACACATAATGTTTGACAGCCAGGAAGAGCTCACCGACAACTATCAGACGTATTTACAAATAATCCAAGAGACAGAATTCGCCAGTGACACATACGCCAAACATACAACACATTCCAACACTACACTAACGTTGACTTTTTTCCACAACAACCTGCAGAATACCTCTCACCTAATATGTCCCTTACCACAAAGAAATTCTATGCACAAATGGGGTAACTCGAAATCTATCATGGCCACAACAACACATTCATTTACATTCAGTCCCTAAACCAAATCAAAATCTGCACACAATGCAGCAATACCGAAATACTATCCATTTTACACATTTTTAGTCCTGCACAAACACACGCACTGCTCACCAAGAACAACTTCTCAGCTCCATGGGCTGGGAAAGGCAAGACTACTATGCTAACCTGACTAATATAAATCTAATCCACTTTGAACAGTTCAAACCAGTCCTTATTGAAATCTTTAGCTACCACACAATTGCCCCGGCTCTCCCGCTAAACCTAGACCAACCTCTTTAATACTACTGCCGTCACCCCAACACATTACAGGAAAACCCAGGAACACTCAGCCACAAATACTTTCATACACAACCCCAACGTTCAGCCTTTTATTTTATTTTATTTTATTTTATTAAGCTTTATTTCGTTTTCTTGTAAATTATTTCGTTTTAGTTTATTCTACTCTACTCTATTCAATTGATTTTACCCTTTTTCTTTTGCTCTAGTACATAGTCTTCGATTTCAATTTAACTTTACGTTATTTTACAGATAGTTCTTAATTAAACTTACCAAATTAATTATACTGGTCTAACCTACAAACCCTATTCTAATTCTTTGCAACTATATAAAGAAGTTTCCACTCCTCCTACCCTGGCAACTTCTACAGCCTACAATTGTCTAAAAGAGTCAAATTAGTTATCTACCTACTAACCCCTTACACTAGTCCTAGTCAAACAAACAACAAAAATCAATTTATCTATACCCCTGCGTACCAATCATTATGTAGACTATTAAGAGGAGATATTACTTTCTTTTTACAGAATGACTTCCCGCCAATCCTTTGCTGTGGGGCTCATTCTTACCCTGTTTCATACTAAGGAGGTGTCTACGGCGGGTATTGCAGGCCCCGTTGCCAAACTTTTTGCCACCGGTGGAGCATATGCCACTTTTAAAAACGCTATTGGAGGAATTATAGCTGGTTATGGCCCCAAAAGGTTGAAATCACAAATGACGACACAACCGCTAACTCGCAACTTACTATAATCATTGTCGGCTCCACCTTCGGCGCAATCATAATTTCACTGGCAATCATAGCTGCTCTAATATATTGCACCAAACGGCTGCAATACTCGCAAGTCCGACCAGTTGAAATCCATGAAATGGAACCCCTTTGTGGTTCGCCCGAAAAATTGAGCTTCCTGTCCATTCTAACCTACTTTATTTTAAATTATTAATTACACTTATGCATGTTCTAATTAGACTTTTAGCCTGTGCCATACACTATACTGTATTATATTATATTATACTATATTATATTTTATTATGCTTTATTATATTCTACTAAACTATTCTCCACTGCTCACCTGACGATACTTTTCCATCTATGTAATCACTACGACAAACAACATGTCCACTACACCCCCTGACATTCAATAGCTTTTAAGACTAACTCATTGTAAATTGTAAAAACATTTAATTATGCAATAAATCAAATACTATCCGTGGGCGGTAGGCCCATAAGGAAGCGTAATTCCAACCTAACCTACATAAAAGTAAAATATTGTAATATATAGTACCTACAAATAAATTACATATGTAATACTCATGAAACAAAAATTTATAACAAATTCAGCTGTTTGAGTTTGAATTTTGGTGGGTTGTATTGGGTAATGGATTCACAGCTTAAATTACGCTTCATCACAGTGCTATGTATTCAGCACTCACGCGCTTCAATATTCTAGCATGTACAGTGTTGAAAAACACAAAAAACACGTAAGCCCGATGAATCCAAACCACCGGACGCGGTTTTAATAAGGAAATCTCTGAAATTAAAATGTGTAACGTTTTTATATTTGGGAATATTTGAATTCTGATTGCATTTTGAAATTTTGAAAAAACGTTTTTTTAATTTTTTAAAATGTTGATTGAAGATTCTGAAAGCGTGCATAATTTCCTGGTAATTGACGTTTTTAAAAACTTTGTACCTCTAAAAATAAAGGAGCTATTAAGCTATGAAGCCTAAACTTCTAGTAGCTGCTAGCCTTAGTGAAAATAATGAAAATTTGGTGTTTTTGAAGTTTGTCGCAACGACGTCCATAGAAGAACTTCTCTAAACACACTGAAAACTTTATACATTGCACCTAATTATATTTGGCGTGCACACACCAAAATTCAGTTTTGTAGCTATAACACACGGTGTTCTATATATAAATACCTTAGATACTAGTCTGTACTATTTAAGCTAAATGAAGAAAATCACACTTTTTTGATGCTTGTCACAAAATGTCCCGTAGAAGGACTTATCTAAACACACTGAAAAATTAACACAATGTACAAAAATATATTTAGGGCGTCCACATCAAAATTCAGGTTTGTAGCTGTGCCTCACGATTTTTAAAAAAATGTCAAAATTTTCTATGTTAAAGAATAAAAGGGACCGGAAATGTTGGTTTTCTTCATTTTTACGATCAATCATCGATTATTAATGTTTATATTTAGTAACAGTGTTGTCTTGAACCATGTACAGGTGTACATTGCCTTAAAAGTGGAAATTTTAAAAAACTGTTGAAACAGGAGCCAATCAAACTATTCAAGGCATAACCATAGCGGGGCGATTTTAAAAAAGAACAAAGCCCCTTTTCTTGAATATTTAACGAACCATTTCACCTATTTAGATAAAATAAAAAAGTATTAGGCAGACATTACATCACTACACGTTTCTGTTTGTAACATTTTTTTGATACACTACCAACAATGTTTGTTTAACGTTTCTGTTTGTGTTTGTGTTTGTATCCGTGTTTGTGATTTTGATTGTGTTTGTGATTGTGTTTGTATCCGTATTTGTGTTTGTTTTGATTCTAGTCTCTAAATTTATTTAACAGAAATGATACGGCGATGGTTATTATAACATTAAAAATTTCAACACACAATTCATTACCATTTGAGTTTAAATAATCACCCCCTAATTCTGTTTCTGTATAATTACACAGTATCATTTATTAAAATTATTTACTAAGAGTAAAAATTATTTAAATTATGTCTATATCTTTTTTCAGAAGCTTTAGAAGTGAAATCTATAGTTATAAACGAATAATATCAAAGCCATCCTTTCCGACAAAAATCTTGAAATTCTTTTTAGAATCATGTCAATCCCAATTCGGTATCCTTGTATGTAAGTACATCGCTGTTCGATAACCGAAATAAAATCAAAAATCACAATTTAATCGAATTTAGCGTCTCTAAGATTGACTCAAATAAAACACGGAGATATTATTATGACGCCCTCGTGTAAAATAACGCTTCATGATATTCTGATTCTTTCGATCCATAACATCATCAATTTGTATACTGGTTTTTAGTTTACAATCAATAGTATTGGGGTCTGGCACAACATAATTTGAGTTATAGACTGTAATATTTTTTTTGGATGTGTTTTTAGTCCATTCTTATTCTTTCGATTAATTCAAATTTACAAACGCTGCCTTTTTGTATCAGGTTTTTATTTTCAAAAAATGATTTCACGTGTTGTTTCGTTAAACCATTTTCAAAAACTTTCCTTATTATTTGATACTAATCTTGCTATAGACTGTCTCATACCAAAATTAAATTATTATAATCTAACATATTCTTTTCCAGCAAAAACCTAATAACAAGGCATGATTTTCCGCAATTACTTTCTCGGATTACTAGAGATCTGAAAATATTTGGGAAGAGCAGGTTATTATTAATTTCTGCGTTTTCATTCTACACATATATCGCTTTGTTAGTCATTTATAATAAAAAAAGGAAAAAAAAATTCAACAATCATGAAACGATAGTTTGTTAGATGCACATCTAGTCTCGCCCATGATTCCCTCTACGACCTCTTCATATCTCATGTATGATCCAGCAAACACTGTTAAATCTGAACCCAGAGGAATCATTTAATTATACCTCTTGGGTAAATACACTTTATATAGGTGTTCTCCATCTTCAAGAGTAAGCTGAATTTGTTGGTTGTATTAATTACTTTGAACCCATTCCGCAATAATAATTTTAAACATCTCACCCGGGGGTTCTAGGACCAAAGAGTGCTTCAACAAGATTGCACGCCACAAGTGCGCAGTTACAAGAGTGCATGGACACAAAAGTGTACGCCATTAGAGTGCATGCCACGAAAGTGTAAGGCCACTAGAGTGCATGGACACAAGAGTGCATGGACACAAGAGTGCATGCCATAAGAGTGCAAGTCACCAGAGTGCAGGGTCACAAGACTGCATGGACACGACAGTGTATGTCACAAGAGTGCAAGCCACCAGAGTGCAAGGCCATCGTATTGCAGGCCGCCAGAGCGCAAAAAAAGTAAAATACAACGCATTAAAGTTGTAATTAGGGAGTAAAAACCCGGCCTCTTATAGAAGGGGGAAAACTGGATCATTTTGACGTGACAGTATTCACATTGCTATTGGAAGACTGTTATCATCCTTAACAGACCGTTGGTTACAAGCCTGCGGAATTGTAGCCACTAACTATTATTGTAATGTATCTGCCCTTTGCTAACTTCGTGGGATTGCCCACAATTTTGATTTCAAATAGTACCTTTACTACATTATCCTGTTTCGTTGTTTCATTACCTGAGATGTTTCATAAATTATTTATAATTTCTCATAATTACAATTTTAATGCATTGTATTTTACTTTTTTTTACACTTTAGCGGCCTGTAATGTGATGGCCTTGCACTCTTGTTTCATACACTCTCGAGCCCACGCACTCTTGTGACCCTGCACTCTCGTGACCTGCACTCTTATGGCATGCACTCTTGTGTCCATGCACTCTAGTGGCCTTACACTCTCGTGGCGTACACTCTTGTGTCCATGCACTATTGTGACTGCACTCTTGTGGCTTGCACCCTTGTTGAAACACTATTCGGTCCGGTTACCCACCCGGGACTAGTTCATTTAGCTTTTTGTAGGCAACATTTTTACACAACCTTTCAAAAATAGATTCTATTTATATAAGAAAAAAATAGTAATAATCTCATTTATCTCGTGTAGATTATCTAAGCGTTAAATTGAATCTATAATTCTAGCATTATTTTGTTCTATGCTTTTAATACTTGCCGTAAGCATACTAATTGTTTCCTCTTTATCGTGTTTTGCTTTGATCCTCTCCATCTCAAACATCTCAAATAAATACTTATTCCACTCCCTTTCCAATCTACTGTCGTGTTTTTTATGGTTTTCTGTATACTAATCATTTATATTGTTTTTCTTGTTTAAAATTTTACTATATTCATCGAACTCTTGTTTACTTTTATCAATAATGGTATTAATTTTAATCTCAAATTTACTCGCTTTACTATTAATAACTTGTATTTGAGATACATTATTTGTAGTTTTGTTAGCTAAATTTTTTATAATTGTTTGCAAAGTTTTATAGGCTTCAGTTAGATTCATTATTCGACACGCATAAATTACTGTATCTGAATGGTTATTATCTCCTTCGCAGTGGCGTCCTAGTTTTGAAATCATTTATTAGTCAGGTTTTGCCCCCTGGAATAGCCTTCCAGGCGGCCTGCAGCTCCGGCTGAAGTGATAAAAATTGCAAGGCATTACTGAAGACTAGATTCGAATGTATAAACACAGCCATCAATATAATAAGTTACTTCAAGCTCCAAAACATTTTTGGAAATTTTAAATAAATCTGCTTGTTTATTGTTATTATTAATACAGCTACTTATAAATACGCCGTTTAAAGGAATATCACAAGTTTCAATTTTAAAATTAGTTGTTTTAAATGCTAGTTCACTAAAAATACAAAACCCCGTTTAAACACCTTGAGAATCATTTATTTTTCTGAATTTAAATGTTTCAGAAATATATTGTTTATTATTTAAAACAATAGGTTTTACAATCGGATTTATTTTAACAATACTAGCCTTTATAGTTTCTAACGCTGCTTGTGGATAACTTTTATCAAACTCAATTGAGTCTGCAATTTACATATCTGCCTATTTTAGTTTACGCTCAGTTTCAGTTACATCAGTAACAATTTTAGTGTCAAGGATGTTTTAAATAGGTGTAACTATTTCAGTTTTATTTACTTTTTCCCTATTTGCAATTTCTTAAATACGTTTTCTTTGTCTACTAACTGTTTTGTCAAAGTCTCCTGTTTTTGTTAAGCAGCCAATAACATTAATCAAATTATGATGCTCTGTAGCCATACCACCTAAATCAGTTTGAATTGTTGGAATTCGGTGCAAAGCAATCTCAAGCGACGAGCGAATTTGTAGCAGAGTATTTGTGTGCTTACTAATCAACTCTACAACGTCCTGTGTATTGCCTCTAAAAATATAGCCTAGCTTTAAAAGCATTTATTTAATTCATTTATTTTGTTTAACAAGCTTTATAATAGCTTCAACAAAGAAGTTTGTATTATTAATGTTTTCAATTATTAATAGACATAAGGCACCACACAAATTTGTTCCGATTTCTTGGAGTTTGTATCCAGAATATACAATATTTCCCTTTAAATATCTCGACAATTTTGTAGGCGGTCCGTGGCCAAAAGAATCAAAATAAAACTTTGTTTAAAATTTTTATACTATAATGTCCTATGCGTTCCTTGGTTGTTTATACTGTCTAGGTTGATTGAATACCCAAACCCAAACTAACGGCATTGATTTTCTGCATATGCAAGTCCGTCAACTTGAATTGACCGCTAAAACGCAAACAAATGACACTGAACTTCTAAGTAGGCAAGGAAATTGTAAAACTCTCTTAATTTTCAATTTACTAGAATTACACAACGAAACTCCGGATCAAACTACAAATAAGGTCTACGAATTGCTCATACACTTGAAAACTACTGGAATCTCCATTGATTAAGCCTACCGCATTGGCCATTTTAAAAAAGGGAAAATAAGGCCCATTGTGTTGAAACTACAGCGAATACAAGACAAAATCACAATAATGAAAGCAAAGCATCTTTTTCAAAAAAACGCCTCAATGCAATTGACATCAGCCCGGCGTACACCAAAGAAAAACGACAACCGATTAATTTACTCCTTAAATTTGCAACTCAAGAAAGAGAAAATAACCCAAATACTAAATTCAAGACCCGAAATTCAGTTCTATTAATCGACCAAAACGGAAATAAATCAGCATGGAAACTAAACGACAAAAGGGAAGTTATCGAAAACAATCTATAAAGAACAAACAAAAGCAATCATAAAATAACTTCACCGACTCCTCCCAAACACCACCATCATATTAATACTATCCATTTACTGCAATACATCATGTCTATATTATGTACTTTATCTTTAACTAAGTTGTATACCTGAACAAATCAGAATCAAACTGTACCATTCACTTAGATCCTTAATAAATAATTAACAGTCCCATAGGCAATAGCCCACAGCGGACTTAATTTATAATAAAAACAAATACTGTCTAGGTTTAAAATTCTTATTTTATGATTGCTAGGCCTTAATGGCAATGTATTTCTCATAAAAACACCACGGAAAATAGAAGGCCTACATATTTGTCAAGCATATTTATCCATTTCAATATTTAAAAGCGCTTTTACGGATA
>JAQFZC010002611.1:0-22176 GCA_034695205.1 Dicyrtoma fusca
CAACGATATTTACATAGTTTCCTTTATTTATTTACACAGGCCTCTCTCTCTTCCTTCCTCTGGCCCTTTCCTTTACAATGTTTTTTATATTTTCGACAAATTAGTTATTCTATAATAAAACCCGACTCATTTGTATTAGTGTTTTACATACTTAAATATGCGGTCTTCTAGCTTTGATATCTGCTCTGAAAACATTTGGAGTTTTTCGTCTTGGATTGAATTTATTTGTTCAATTCTTGAAAGTTGCTGCGAAATATCTTCTAAAACAATAGTACAACGACTATTTATACATAGACTAGTTAAACAAGCCCCCATTTATAATTATCTTTTTACTATGATTTTCCTTTAGCTACATGCCTTTTAGCACGTTCTTTATTTGGTTTTTTGTGAAATCTATCTATCTTCTTCTCATAGTTCACTTTGATTAAATTTTGTACTTGCTCTGGAGATAAATCAATTCAACTATTAAATCGCTCAGAATATCCTTTCCATTTCGCTAAAGCCATAATAACATTGGGATTTTTTGTTTTCTCGGACAAAGTACATCGACGAGTGAAGCTCGGCTTCGTTTCTATAATATATTTATAATCATATATTGTATCTGTTTTATTATAAAGTACCAGCTCTTGCTCATAACAGCTGCCTTTGATATCACTTTCATTGTAATCTGTCATAATATAAGTAGGAGAATTTGTGTTTTTTACATCTTTAATAAATAATATTTCATCAGCAAACGTGAGTTTGTATTCTCTATCGAATTTTGTTCCAAATTTATGCGTTCTAACCTTATCTCCTACTTTAAATTTTGGTTTTGTAGTACTAATTTTGAATAATTCTAATAATCATGAATCTTTACGATATAAGTTTTCATAAACAGTTTCTTAGTTTGTCGTTTTTGATGCTTTAATTGGTGTCATTTTTATTGAAGAGTGAAGTGAATGATTATAATTATAGACTAAATCTGGTAAAACATCAATTTACCGGGTTGTATCGTTATCACTAAGATATTTATACATCATTTGTTAAGTTCTTGCAACATGTTGAACAGTCATCGCTTTGTTTTCGTTTTCTGTAGTATACCAATGAATATCTTGTGATTTAAAAAACGTTTGAACTGTCTTTGCAATAAACTCTGATCTTTTATCTGTGTAAATCATTTGAGGAGAACGTTTTTTATTTAAAACAGTTTTAAAACTAATAAGTACTTCAGTGGCTGTTTTTGTTTTTAGTGGTGTGGCCCATAAATATTTACTAAATGTATCTATAATCCAATTTATGTATCGATGTTCATTATTATTCTTACTTCATTTTGGATCCATAAACACCAAATCGCATTGCAAATTTTATCTATCCTTTTAGAAAAATATCGTTTTTGTTTAAACTTTTCTACTTTTGGATAGTGTTTAGTATATACATCTTGCGTTTCTAGATATTTTTGTGCTTTAGCTGTGCTAACACCTGTTTTAAGAGCTAGATTTTCAACGCTTTGATATTGTTTTAGGATTGTGATAAGCATCTTGAAGGCGTGCCACCGCTTTTAAATCGCGTGATATAAATTCGCTTGTCGCTTGAGGGTGCTTTGCACCGAATTCATTTGTCGCTTGAGAGTGCGTTGCACCGAATTCGCTTCTCGCTTGAGAGTGCTTTGCACTGAATTCGCTTATCGCTTGAGGGTGCTTTGCACCGAATTTCGTTTCCATTTATTTACATGTATTTTGATAAGACAACGCTTCATATTAATACATGTCCATGAGCATATGTATCAGTACTTCCTTCAATTAAATGTCTTTTATCATCTTTCCAGCTTAACGATTTTTTATTAAGTTTTTCTGTGTAAATCTCATGTTTAATGCTTAAGATTTTACATGATTAACTTCACTATAGCGTGATATATAACACCCGCAAGTGCATAGTAATTTATAATTATAATTCGTGTTTATACATTGTTTACATAAAGGTCTATGACCGGATGGGCGTATTTTATCGCGTGAAAACTCAATTTCGGATTTAGACATTTTACTTTGTACAATCTTTAAAAACATCGGTGACATCCATTTATTAATGCAAAAATATTAGTGTAAAAACAATAAGGCAAGGTGGTTCAAAAAATCTGCAATCAAAAAAAGCTGAAAAGTATTGAAAATGTAATGTAGTTAAAAAGGCTTTAAAATGGGTAGAAATGGCTGTAAAAGTAGCAGAAAGGGGTGAAAAAGAGCGTTTTCAAATTTTGTAAAATCACGGGAAAATCGTGACCCCCAGAGTAAGTCCTATACTACTCAAAACATGTAAGGATGTGATAAAGTTTTCGACAGATTCACCTTGTTGGAGTCTAGAATTAAAGCGGGCACGTTCATATATTACGTTCGTTTTAACGACAAAGTATTTATCAAATTGGGCGAGTACGGTGTCATATATATTTCTTTCCATCCTCAGTACTAAGCTTAAATGAAGCCAGGATGTCATCTGCCAGATTCCCCATGAGATAAATGAGACTGTTGATCTGGTCTTCTGGTTTGGCCTTGCCCAAACTTGACGCCACACGGAAACGACCGAAATTTCTTTTCCAGTTTGGCCAAAGCTGACGGAATGGAAAAATGAAAAGTTCAGGAGCTTGAAGTTGAAAGGACGCTGTAGACATCTCGCGGACTGATCAGCAGCAAAGCCACGTTGAACTCGAGGGAAAGAAAAATACAATTTTAAGTATGAGCACTTAACACTTTTGTTTGAATTTCAGGTGTAAAAACTCACAAAATGTTTCAAAATCTTGCGGAAATGGAGAGTAAACCACCGCTACCAACATGTATGATTATTAATATGCGAATAATATCACTTTAAATCTATTTAATATTGCTTTATTAAATACACCGACAACTCTTGAAATACAATACGTGAGAGACGAGTAGAGACCCAACTCAGAACGATGGCTCTGTTTTTTCTACACCGGACAGACGCTTAAGCTTGTTGGAAGGGATATGGCTGTAATATTTTTTTTGAACAGCCCACATTTACATTAGTGGGAAAATCGGTTTTGTAAATGTCAAAAACGTTTCACTTTGTTGTAATACCCGGGTAAAGAAAATCGGATTATATTTAATTTTGAGGGAACAATGCAGTATTTCAAAATTCTGCCTATCTCATATTTTTTTAAATGTATTAATAACGTTATATTAATTTTTTGAAAATCCAAAATCTAAAAAAACCGATTTTTCGGTTTTTACCTGTTAAAACATTTGCCGGTTTCGAAATGACCCCAAGCAAAACATGGAATATTTTTGAAAAATAAATTAGTTCAAAAAATTAGCATTCGTAATTAGCAAAAAAAGTTGATGTTTTTGCTTGGGGTCATTTTTGAAACTTTAATTGAAATTAATAAATGTTTTTTAATTTATTATAACATCATGTACATACGGTTCAAGGAAAAACCCAGGGTGATACTTAAGCGTAGCAAGCGTTCGATCCTGGGTGGTGGCAATAGTTTTGTAATTTTAAATTCAAAAATATTACACTTATTGAATTTATGTTTGCACAGATTGAACCAGAATCGTCCATTTCATACATTCGAGTAGAAATAATATATTGCTATTTGAGGATGCTACAGCGTACAGCGATGTCATAGCGAAGAAAAAACAGAGCCCGATGCCACTTCTAGACTGGCTACTAACTTCATAGAGACGGTACACAGCCACCAACATGACACATACAGATGGATAGTAGCATACAATTATAAGGGCACATTTACCATTACATAGCCTGATACTACACATAGAGCATTGGAGCATTCCTTTTTACTTTGGGTCGTTCCTTGTCCGTCGCAGTGAAAGTTGAATTAAGCCTGAGAGGAGGAATATTTGCCAATGCCAATAGTAGTATGCATGGGCTACAAGCTTACAAAACTGAATTCTATTTTGATTTATTTAGCTTTTCCAAGGGAATAAAATTCAAAATATGCTCAGTAATCGATATAGAATTATACAAATCAATGTTATTGTTAGGCATCTCTAATTTAAATGTATACTTTTAAGTAAGATTTACTTTATGTCACTTTATACCACTTTTAACCACTTTATGCCGGTGGTAAATAACACCTTTTTACCAGTGGTGAGTGGTGTGGTAAATAATCTTTTTGGGTGGTATTTAAATTCCGAACCCTGCTTCTATCATAGTAGCTAGAACAGATTTCGTCCAGATTCCATGAAGAAGAAAGAAAAACGGAGCGGACGAGCGGAGTATGTAAGATATTTATTTACAGCTGCGAGCATTGTACAAGTGCACGCCAATTGTTATTTTTTGTTGTTTTGAAGTTTAGCGAAAGAAATATTAAGAAAGACGACCGAAGCTACCTGTAAATTGTGTAGTGGAGGTGTGACTAGTGATTTTAAATTAAGAGCATAATATATCGTCGATGTAAATGTAACATGGCCCAAGTCAAGTCTGTTTGTGAGTGCAGTGTCTGTGGGTTTATTAAGTCATTTGTCGTTTTTTACCTTAATACCAGTTTATATTAATATATATAATAATAATAATTTCCTGGGTAGAATCCTTAGAGGATTTGAGACTGCTGTCTGTTGAGTTCCCGGTTGTCACTACAGTTCTGCAACTGATAATCACGTAAGAGCTTGATTCGGTCGGAATTTTTCCAAAATTCCATCCTTTAAAAATCCATTTTACTTTCTACAATCAAGTAAACTCGACAATGGAAGTGCAATGTGAAGTTACGTACTACGTACGCAATTAGTAACTGTAGTATAGTAATTTTTTTCTCAAATAATAATTTATTGCCTTTACATTTTGTTTTTAGGAAAGCCTGGTTTGAGCAAACTGGGAGTCCGAAGTCAAGAGTTGTAAGGGTTGAATTTCGTAACGAAAAAAACATCGTTGATTTTTGCTTTCTTTCATTCAGCATTGTTCGCTGATGTGCTCAGTTCGCAAGTCAGATTAGATCCATAGGCCATAGGGAGAGATTGAGAGTAAATAGTGTCTAGCAGAAATCTCGGATAGTATTTCACTTCGTGTGAGACGACACATTTTGCATGATTATAATGACGGACGACGGCCTAGTCTTGAATTTTATAGCTTTTCAGTTTGTCACGAAGTGAATAGTAAGTAGCAGTAATTTTTACAACTAACAATAACAAAGCGCAATGCAATGGAATGGGAATTTTCGCTGTCATGGAAATTGTTTATATTGGACCGCAAGTCTAGGGTCAACTAGGGTGCTTAATCACCGGAAAGTGGCAAAACGGTGCATACCAAGAACCAGCTACAATATAACTATCAGTTAGAGTATTTTTGTATATTTAAAGACAGCAACGATGTGACTGACTTTGTGCCATGTGGGCTGAATTATAGGTAATAAATATTTGTAATTTTATAAACCAGTAAACCATCCATTGCTGTTGTCACGTAACATTTTGTCAAGGCATTACTGCACCCCAATGCAATGTTTAAGTTGAATTTCAATGCAGCGCGAGCAGGTAATATTCCCGCTCGCATCCAATGAATTGTGGCTAGGGCTGGGCGGCTGAGGCTAAAGGTACCGATAGTTGCAACAATACAAGTTATATGTGCTGTGCTAGTACAAGTAAGGCCCGTATCGTATAAACTTACTTAAACGATAACGATTACCATCAAGCTTTTTTAAAAGTGGCATACCTTTTGAAAATTTGTTTTTAGAATTTATAGCAATTATTAAGTGTTTTTTAAAATTTATTAATCGCTCATTAAAAATATTAAGCCTCTTTTAAAAAACGTCAGTGCAAAATAAAGACTCCTTCAGTTGGTGGACTTGCCTACACTTAAAGTATGTCGAGAACCGCCCCTGATGAAACTCACGCTCATGACATGAAGATCCACGACCACTTCAGAACATTAATCAGATATGTTTTACTTTTTACTGATCTTCACGAATCTTGTGGAAACGCAGACGTATGCAATAATTATCTCTCACCGGATGCACCCATTGTAATTTATGCTTAAGTGCAATTTTATTTCTTTGAAAAAGTTGACGATCCTTTTGATTTTGAACTCGACTAAATTTTTTAGAGTGAAACTTTCTGAAAGTTTTATAATTTAATTTAAACATTATAAATATTATATTGGTAATAAATAGTAGGCTTTGATCTGGGTTGTATGTCATGTACTCGTTACAAATAATTATCCACGCAGCGCGTTGAAAAAGAGGAACAAATAGATTGAAAGGAAACACTGGAGAATCCGCGAGCCACAATGCTGCAGGAAATAGTATACAATTCTGCCATCCAATGGGGTGGAATATTGTTGTGTGGAAAGAAGCAGTTCGAATTATACGGTTGCAGAGCTAATACGTATTATTCTGCAGTTTTAAGGCCTGTGCAGTGAACTGATATTACGCTTCCAGTCCAATGTCTGTGCAGTACTTCAATGTCTTTTAATTATGGTTTCCATTGAATAATATAATTCTGTGAGACGGGAATTTGCTGAAGAAAACATTGATCAGTGGATGTTAGGCGAAAAAAACGACATCGAAAATAAAATTGTTCCAAATATTTAAGTTAAGTATATTACTACAATCGAACATTTCTATCATGAGAGGTCTTCAAAGATACGCGTATTGTACGTAGATAGAAAGTAAGTTTTGAAACACCACAATTAGTAATACGTAAGATTGTTTGTTGCAATATTACGAAGGTTTAATATATCATTTTAACAACCCTGGATGATCTCCTTAGTGCCCTCAAAAAAGGTTTGTAGAACTTAAATCAAATGCTAGAAAAGCTTGAAACCAAAATGGACCGGCAGTCACAGGAATTCGGGGGCGTTATAACTGGTTTGGACGATTTGTCAACCAAGATCATACCTGGCAAAACCTATACCCGTTAATACCCGGGGGACCCCTCCAGAAAAAATCGGCCAGGGGGACCCCCCCTGCCAGGCCGAAGGCCTGGCATGCTAAATTACTAACCCCTCCAAAAATTACGCTTTTTTAGCAAAGAGACCCCTCCAGAAAAAATTTCATTCGCCAGGTATGACCAAGATAGACAACATTGCTGAAACTAAATGCCATATCAAACTGGTGCAAGAAATAGATAGCACCGGCCATGGAAAATATACCCCGGTTCGATTCCCGGGCGAAAGGTACATATTCGAAACTCCAGGGAGATAAAGAGAGTCATGCAACGACACTTTTTGCAATGGTTTTAAAGTTAAAAATATACTACGGAAACCTGAAGTTTCAATAACAATCAATGTTAATAAGTATTTAGTAAAGAAATTTTTATTGACAGTAAAAGTAATATAATATAAATGTTGTACAGTGTAACAATAACGGAAGTAAAGTTTTTAACTCACTGTAGTTAGGATATGATGTAATATGCGGAAAAGGAAAACAAAATAATTGAGTCAAATAGAACACAATATAATATTAATAACCCAGTTTTTAGCTTACATATACATATAAAGCTTGAAGCTGTTCTACTAAATATAATATTGTAGCTACAAGAATAGTATTGTGAAAGATTGAATAAAATTTTAAGTTTGGAAACTATTAATGATAAGAATCTCCCACAGCTGGATAGCCCAAGTAAACCCGTCATTAACAAACTGCTAAATAATATAAAAAATCAGCAAGCGCATCAGCACTAAGCGTCATAAATTTGTAATGACACCAGAATACAAATTATCATATTCCTTTTGATTTCAGTTGGTGATGACCTACCACAAATTTAAAGGTTCAGACTAACTGTAAGTGTCTCTCTCTCTCTCGCTGTAAGAGTTACACACTTACACAGACCGCTAATTGCACCAGTCACCCTAAAATGCGATACATGACACACATTTAAAAAAAATTAATTATTTTATGTTATTCCCTACTTTATATTGGTTCCCTGCAAAAAAAATCGACATTAATTTTTCTGTACTACTTTGTGTGAGACTAAACGAATTACACTAATTCAGGTCAAAGGGGACCGACAGCCAAGCTATTTTCCAACTATATAATTGAATACTTAACACAATAAAAGATCTTGTTTTTGTAATTGCTCAAACTTGAATAATCAACGAAGTTTCCTTTTGAACTGTTGACCTTTCTTGGCTGAGAATAATTCACGGAGAAGTTCCTTCATCATCTTGATCTGCTTTGCCAAATCATCTTTATCTTTGTTCAGTTGCTCACTCTCGGTTTGCAATTCCTGCTCTCGCTCTAAAGAATATAATGTTTCCATCTTCTTCTTCTGCCGGTAACGCGTGGCAGCCGTTTTATTTTGTTCTTTCTTTCGCAAACCTTTGTCAGTGAGATTTACCCAGGACTTTCCTGAAGCAGCGGACGATGGCTTTCTGCCCCTGTATTTGCAAAAGTAGAAGAATAACCATTTATTACCGCAATTCATGGGCAAAGGGATAACCTGGCAAACTTGAATGCGGTCCTCTTCACTAGCAACTAACTAACTAAATAATTTTTTTACATCTACATTTTTTAAAATTAAATTTCATTTTTTAACGTTTTTTTACGTAAACGTAAAAATTGCTTGCTCACCAGCCGTTTCCTCATCACTAAGTTATTTGAAATTCAAAGGTAAAGCTACACCTCACTCTCACTAATCTCTAGGTATCTACCTAGATTTTATTAGATTACCTTTCTTTACTTTAATAAAGAATCAAGACCAGATGCCTTGGCTAGCCAGCTACTCGAACGAATCAGCATCCTTTTGGCAATTGTCATGGAAATTCATAAAGCTTAAAAAGTGCTCATCATTTTCGTAAACTTTCACGATTGTAAATACTTGCACTAGTACTACTAATACAGAAGTAAGCATAATTAAACCATCCTTGTAGTGAGAATAAAAGCATTGAGATCAAACGTACCGTTTCTCCGGCTTCAGCAGAGCAAGTTTCTTAGCGACATCAGAGGTGTTTTCTCGAAGTTCATTGCTAAGCTTGGACGATTTGGCGGGTCGAAGTCTTGCAGATACTACTGACAGGTTGATACTGGCAGCAGTCTCATAATCTCCGCAAACAAGGGCGTCCAAGACCATCTCCTGAGCATCGTCTTCGTCGTCGCTGTTACTAACTGAGGATGGGTTGCTGATAAAGTAGTAACTACTAGAGTCACTCATAACCGAATCTTCCATGCAGGTAAGCTGGTTTTCACTCCCCTCTGTGACAATGACAACCTCACCAAATGTACTGTGAGGGGAACCATTTCCAATATTGCCTGTAGTGCTATTTCCATCTTGATCATCATCGGCTTCCATCATACTGTCGCTACCGTTAATCAAACCCAAATCCTCTCCTTCATTGCCGAGTTCATTAAATTCATTCGAATAATTGAAAGATGAGACAACTCCAGGAATAGACTCGATGACATTAAGTCCTAGTTCCTGGATGATTTCTTGGAAACTGTCCAACAAGTCCTTTTGCTGAATAACGACTTCCGGAACCCCTGGCGATTTGATATCAGTGTTTACTCCTGAAACAAACTGTTTCACAGGAGGACTTTCCGGTTGTAGCTCATCCTGCAGTAGAACCTGAGAGTTATTCAGGTCTCCGATGTCTTCGAAGAGTTCCAAATTATACGATTTCTCGTCATTCCATTCGAGCAAATCTATCAATGATTCCAATAAATTTAGTCTGTGAAGGACCACAAGCATCCGAAACATGACATCCCGCATTAATTACGTACGTACATACAAATGTATGGTTGTCGGTTGCCCTTACGTCAAACATAAGGAAAATCAGAGTCAATGATAAAAAGCCATGAAAATTTCAATTTCACGTTTTGTTTTAAACCAACATTTTGAAATAATTACAAGCCAGTGGCTAAATGTTATCGGCTAAAAAAGGTTGGACATGGCTATAAGTGGCTACAACAATATAGCTACCACTCATTTTGTGGCCAATATGGTATCAAGGTATGACCGTTCAACGCCAGCCATGACTTTTTCCTGGAGCCCTAAAGAGGTATATATACACATACACAGTGATGAATCAGTGCGGAAACAAAGAGTAGGGGAGGTTTAAATAATACATGTCACTGATTGGGATCGGTTGTTGGTGGGTAGGGTTTGCAATACCGATACCGAAGAAAATACCGAAAGATACCGATACCGAAACCATTTTTTACAATACAAATTCAACGTTTACGATAGAAAGTTCATTTTGAAGTCACCGAGCTCATTCAATAATTAAAAAATTAAGAACACCTTTTTTGCAGCATTCAAAAAATTTGGAATATCCACTGTTAAAGCTGGTTGTAGGAAAGAATGTTCCCGGAAAAAATGTTCCCAAAAAGCTGGACGATGAAAAAATGTTCCCGGAAAAAATGTTCCCGGAAAAAATGTTCCCAAGCTGCAAGGAGGAAAACGTTCCCGGGTGCAAAAACAGTCATGTATGTGTGGCTAATATAAAAATGTGTTTTTACCGTGTTTTCTGGAGTAATATCCCCCGAATTAACCAAGACCCTAGTTGCTGCCTGACGAATTACAATATAAAATTGTAAACCTGCTACTACAACTCTGCTGTTGCATACCACATGAACTTAATTATAATTTTGATCAGTTTATTATATGGATCAAGTAGCCGCCGTTGTAGTGAAAGCCTTTCTTTCATTTTATTTCTGCATTAATTCTTTCTGTTTTCGGTGGCGCTGTATACTGCGAAACACAGAGGCGGTTAATCAGTTTGTTGAGTCCTTCTGGTTAAGCAACAGCCAAGCGCATTCTGAAATGGATGGGTGACCTGTGCTCGGTAATCCTGCAAGGCTCTGTGGTACGTACGTTGCAGGTCCTAGAGTTCACTCTCTAGGCTTATCTAGAGTTCCCTTCTAAATAAAAAGTAGTCAGAAATAATAAAATCAAATAAAAAAGTAATGACTATAGTGAGTAGTGAGTGTAGTTGAAGTTGTCTAGCCCTGGAAATAAGCGTTTCGCTTAGTGGCTATGACGTTAAACATCTTACAATTACAAAGAGTGACCACTATAAGCGTACTATCCAATAACCGTTAAATGTTATGTCGTTTTCAATTATATTATTGGCTTTGATTATTAATGAAACTACATAGGGATCAAACACAAATGACGTCACTATTTGGGTAGGTAGAAAACTTATTAGAAAACTACCCACCTACCCATTTTGATGACGAGTTTAACATTACGGTAAATGGGGGAGTAAAAAGTACCTACTAAAATAGTGACGTCATTTGTGTTTGCTCCTAAAATGGAAAATTCTTATCGTGCTCTATCGAAGTAGACGTCAACTGCTAAACTGCTGCTGTCTGTCTATTAATAGGTACCTAATTTAGAATTTAATCCCATTTTAAGAATTTTTTTGACGAATCTTCACTTGCTTTAAATACCGTTAATTATTTGGTTGAATTGAATCCCATTTTGTCGAAAATGGCTTAGTCATTGAGAAAATTTCGGCTTCGTTGATGATCAAACTACCTAACCAAAACTTCTGCTTTAATTTAGTTTTACGTTTCTGTAGCGTTAAAGAACAATTTTCAACGTGGGTTAGAATCTTGACCCCACTCCCTCCCCCCACCCCCATGGAACTCTAAACGCTTTAAACAGTTGCCGTAGGTAAATTCCAATATTTTGAGACTTCAGATTGAGTTTTTTCACGTTGAAGCTCATTGAAGATGGCAACATTATCTTTTAACATAGTGTAATAACAATACATAACACGTTTCTGGAAAGCAACCTCTAACATTTTGAAAAAAATATACAGCTATGAGACTTACCCTAAATGACCTGCCAACGTGCACAACCAACTTCAGTCCTAAAATAATGTTAAGTTCAAATATTAAGACTAGAATCTGTGTGCCAGTGTGCACTGACGAATTTGATTCATGCCAACACAACGATAGAATGAAAGTCAAGGTCTCATAGCATTGTTGTAATTTGATGCGTTTAAAAACTGGACTTTTATAAGTCCTATTATTAGATGGGGCGTTGAGATTCCGCAAAAAGTTCATGGCCGGTTGAAGAGTTCTACTATACACTGAAATAGTTTCCGACGTTCAACTTCTTGTCACTACTTTAGGGAGTTTACTATTATATCTGTAGCCACTATATCTGCATACATTACAAAAGTAAGTGTCTATAGACAATTTGTCGGAGAATTTTAAAATCACCGCTAAATCGAGGTTGCCACTACTGGGAAAGCCACTACAGCGAGAGTTCCCTTATGGGTTACAAAAAGGGAGTAGTCGCTCCAAAACAATTCTAAAGCGTCATGTATTATTTGAACAGCTCCTTAGTTACCTAAGTATATCGAAATTTGTTTTTTGCGTACCTAAGTGTGCTCCAATGGATTTAGTACGACTAAAAGGTTATAATATCCACTTCTAGCCAATTTATACCATTTTTAGCCAAAACACACGCTTTTCGTTATCAGTTATAACCAACTCCGCAACACGGAAGATTTGTACTGAATCAGTATCCTTTTGGCAAACATCAAGGTCAATCATATTCGGGAAAATGTTCTCATCATATTCAGTACTACGTTAATTTTATTTCAAGCCTCCAAAAAAAAGTACATAAATCTTGTGTATATACTTGAAGCAAAGAGATTTCGAAAATATATAATAAAAATAATTATATACTCGTACCATCATCCATAGACAAAGAAAAGTTGGTATTGATTTGCTCGATCAGCTTTCCAGATGGAATATGTTGAACGTTCTTGGGTTGCGCTGATGAGATGATGGGAACGCCGGCAGTGATCATTGCCGGGATCAAAGTCAATGATGCTCCACTATTTTCGTTGATAAATGGGTTGACACCTTTGATGGGCATCCCCAAGAGCTGCTGATTGAATTCATCAAAAGTGACGCCTTCTACATCATTCTGACTAGACAGGGTGATGTTGGCCAAGTTGGACTCGAAGTCCACGAAATCGACTCCCAACTTATCCACATTGCTGCCCGTAGATAAGTTGAAGGAATATAAAGTAGGGGATAATGGGGGGGCTGGTGATATTGGTGGACTAAGTGTAAACTCAGCAGACGAAAGGTTTTCGTACTGCCACGAGCCCTGTAGAGACTCCATGGCTCTGGTTGATTTCCAATAATTGTGTCGATGCAAATCCAATTACGTTATTTGAAAGAGACAAATATTCTTCGTCGTTCTTATTCAAAATTTCGAGCTCAAATTCTGGAAAAATTCTCCTAGGAATAATCGTTGATATAGATTCTGGTAAGTAGTGTATATTAAGACCACGTGGGTCGCTGGGTAAGGTGACAAAAGACCTGTTAATCATTCATAAAACGTCAATTAATAGCTTTTCCAAACTTCATATTACGAAAATACCCATTCCGAACAATCTTAGCATTAATAATTTGAGCACTTAATGTCCCTAAACTTCATTACACAGTTTTGAGATTTCGTTAGCCATTTCCATACTTACACAGTTTTTCGCGAGAAAATATTAAAATTGTCCAGCCTATCTTATTATTTAAATTACTATCAATAAAAACAAGTTTAACATTCATTACTTTTTTAACAATTTATTATTCTCATGTTTTTTTAAACATAGGTAGGTGTAAATGGTGTTAGCATTCGGGGGTTTCTTATAGCTAAACTATTCAACCACTCAACTATCATTTCAAAAACAATTTTGAGTGGCAACCACCTAGTACTACTATGTACGGATATAAACCCTTCGCTATGCCAGGGTGGAATGTCAGCAGCACCATTGACTGTTATTGTCAAGTGAGACCGACGATCTTTACTAAAACGCGTCGTGATAATTACTGAATATCGGTGGTGGAAAACCTCTCTACTGAACAACGTACTTGATTGCACATAATGTTCTCAGTTTTCCACTGTTGATTGCAAACCCTCAAGTTTCTAATGTACATATAAATTAAATTGATAAAAAAAAATCGATCGGACGAAGTTCAAGGTTTCTACACCATATCTGAATAATTTACTCAAAATGTAATGACGGCACGGCAGGCTATACTATAATTCCAGTAATTTATTTCTAATTGATAAGAATACTTCTGGTTATGATAATAGCTAATAGGTACTAATATGCAGGTCTGGCCAACGAAACCCCAAGAGTATAATTAATACGAATGGTTGCGATCAGCGGCCGCGGTAACATAATAACATACGAGTCCACAACATTCTTGCACTTGTCCACGTGAACACACCTCTTAAAAGGAAAAAGTATGAAACAAATGCACTCGAATCAGTATCCTTTTGGCAAAAATCACTATTTGTCAATACAATATCGATATAAAGTCATCATCACTTTCAAATGCAATTATAATCCATACTCTATCCATACATATACTGGTTACAAATACATAATGCAATACTTTCCACAGTATTGGTTAAAAATCCTATAACATGATTTACATTATCTATAAGTTGCAATGAAACAAATTGTTAAGTTTAACAACTTGAAGGTGGTTTGTTAAGTGCAACCCTCAATTTTTAATTATTTAATGCTGTGTCGTGCATTAACTCTTGCTTACGCATTCTCAAGCACTGCCACCGCCATCCACCTCAACATGAAACTTGCCGTCTGCAACCGTTATAAGCCAAAATAACTTCCACTATAACATCTAACATCCGTGTCAACGGCCATTATATTACACACAGAAAAATTATTGTTTTCTTAATTTTAAAAAAGGTCACTTTCAGCACCCAAGTTGAGTGTGATACCAAACAGGATGATCAGCACGTGTAACTTATTCAACGAAGACAATATGTAATGAGGTAACTTTTAGGACTTTCGATTATGTCTGTCGCTATCACTGACTGAATCATTTTAATATCAACGTAAACAAGAACTGAACTTCACTGCAAACTAGCCAGTAATTAGTTACAAGAAGTTTTAAAGTATAAAAGGTTCTGAAGACTTCAGAATCGACCAAGGCGCTAAGTTATTAGTAAAATACAAAAGTAAGAGAAAAATCCTGAATAATGAATTCACATTTTTATATTTACTTATTATTTGAAGTTTTAAAATCAACCACATCATTTATCGTCCTTTAAACTAAAATTTATGCTCTTTTCTAAGTAATTGTTCGTACCAACTACTTTTTATAAAATGAGAGGACGGGCATAATAATTCCTACTGTGATTCAGATACTAGACGTAGACATGGTTCGTGTATGTATGTACTTCCTGTGACATGTATAAGACTATTTCGAAATGATTTTTTTAAAACCATTTTCCGCCGCATTAACTACAGTCTGTAACTTGTACAGCAACTTTTTTTTGTCTTATTGCACTGAGCCTTGTTAATAATGTATATTGATAGTCATTAGTTGCTAGAACTACAACACTTTGAACAGTATTAAAGAAAATGGAAATTTTTTCATTTTCTCATAAACTTAAAAACTAGAATTTCCATGGTTTTCTCACATCCAATCATACAATTACTAATTGATTCCGCCTTGTAGCAAGTGAAGTTTTTCTCATAAGCTGACGTTGATGAACTTGTTCCCAGCTTTGCATTTTATATTGCTTTCTTTTCTTAAAATTTGCTTCACGATATTCGAAATGATATTCCTAGGCTGTTGACCGTGTATACTTTTTTTTTTAATTACTCCTACATACTTCGAACATCTTATCATTGGTCCGAACGCACCATGATTTTTCATTTATATTGTGTACATGGAGTATCAAATGCTAGACGCTAAAAAGTATGTCAATGGTTTTCATTAAAAAAAAGGGGGATTTTTGACAAATTACGTCTATTTAATCTACACCTATGTAACGACATCCCCCTAAAGACATGCTGGGTCGTCGTGGTTTTCTTTTTGATAAGTACACTTGAGTTGCACGCTGTGGATGCATGATAGTTAGGTATTTCTTTTCGACTCTACGCAGGTATGTTTCTACAATCATTATGAAGCGATAAATCATTTCAACCAATGAGTTCTATGATCAACAGAATGTCTCAATTGACCTCTTTTATTTAACTTTACTGCGCAGTTAATATGATTCCATTACAAGAAATATGCATTCCTACATAAGTTAAACATAATACTATATAACTACTTTCAAACGTTTACTCTAAATTCCTACCACATTCATCTCATTGGCTAATGTTCTATGTTCCAAACCTGTAGACCCAGGGGCAAGACAACTATGCAGTGTATTTACTACACAATTATTAAGTTCAATCAGCTTGACGATGAAAACCAAGGTGCGAGGAATCAAGCCTCCTTGTTTCAACATGTGATACTGTTGTTAACAATAAACAGGGCAAAGAGCAACATCACGCATTCAATCTTTTCACCCCTACATGCCTACATACATTTGGGATAGGATTTTGCAACTTTTTTACCGTACATGTTTCTACCTACGAATGCAATTATAATATCAACTAGATCGTTATACTTAGTCAAAAGTATGTCCTGTTAGAAGTCGATGGCAATAAATAAAATAATTTTGTAACTGTCGACAGTCGACGCTAGAACATAATAATTCTGGTCCCACATACGCTTTGACATCAGTGAGTCCGATAAAATATGGAACAAGCAGCAATTTCTTGACGCGTTACCGAAACTGCTTGCAAGAATCTACTCTCAAAACTCTCATTTTTATTTAAATTAAGTACGAAGCAGAACAGCTGAAGTCATGTACACCCATGTTGCAAGACAGGGATGGCGGAAGGGTTTCAAGCTAAAGCTAAGCGCAAAAGGTATTCAACTCAATCTTACAAGACTTTTAAATTACACATAGGGTGTAATGTAAAAGTAAATTGTAAACCCCCAGGTTACTCTAGAAGATATTTCATTTTTTCTCCCGTTAGGCGTAAATTAAATGTTCGATTGTTTAAATACCTACACCTATGACGGACCTGGATTCGCTGAGAAACAATACAGCAATATGTTATTCTGCAACGTACTGCTGTGGAGCTGACGTTAAAATATGATACTTATACATTACGATATTAGATAACTAATGCGCGTAACCTAGTGCAAACGAACGAACAGCCAGCAGCTTGTTTTATAGAACTACATCCAACCTTTGCATTTGAACTGAAAAAAAAGCATTGGATGTACTCATACTGCTGGAATTGGATTGCCATTAAAAGCTGCCTGAATAGTATTTGAGCTTTCCGAGCCATAGCCCCGCAGCCCATAGCCCCGCATTTTGAACCTCCTGAAAAAGTCAAATTGACTGTAGGTACAAAAAAAATAAAAATGCGAAGTTACAGTATGCGTGTTGTTAGCTTACTTGTACAAGTCTTACATTCATTCTTATCTCAATACCAACAGATCAAACATGAACGACTTCGACGCTATCAAAAAAAGAGCCAAAGACCGGAATACTCGCTCTATAAATAGAGTAACTTATCTACGTTTACCATTTTCCCTATTCTTAAAACTTTGCATGTAGCCATTAAGAGTTGTCAGTGGTCTATGTAATAGTTTACTAACTAGTATCTGCGGGCTTTCTGGTTGAACATTAATTCAATGAAATACAGATGCAATGAAAAATACATTAGTCGGCTTACTATTTCATTTTAGCTACAACTTATTCTAAAACCACAGACAGGTATTCCTACAACAGTGGACTTCAGCGTGCCATGCACAAGAAGGGGATTGGTGACAAATGATAAGAATGCGTAGTCAATGGCAGTGGTGGCAAAATAGATCTAGCGATGATTAATATTACTTAAAAAGAGAAATCAGAACTTACTCCATATTGATTGTTGTACTGGGCACACTTCCGTGCGCGGTGAGGGCTGTGTGCGACACTAGAACCCCATTGTAATGGCAATTAAAACATGTCACAGACTGACAACAGAAAACTAGAATTCTTTACTTGTGTACTGATGGGTAGAAACTGAGACTTTTCTTCTCGTCTGCCTCAGATGAAAAGGGTGATGCAATCGTCGACTCCTTCATCCGCACGTTGACGTCAGCATTAAAAAAGGGCGCTTTATGCTTCCGAGTATTTAAAAGGGAACAACAGGCTGGCTGGTTCTGTATTTCACGGGCTGACTGCACAACGCATCATCATCCTCCACAATTTGGAGGGCATGGCCTCAACTCACGTGACATTCTTTCTGTCACTTTGGGAGCTCTCGGAAATTACAACGTGACTTTATGCTACGGAATGGGAGGTGGAGGCAATCAAAATCACAAACTCTGCAGACCCTTTGGAATTTCGAAGTAAGTTACTTGATTTTCTACTGAAGTGCAAGCTTTCTTTAGAAACGTACTCTTCATCTAGGGCATTCGAAAGTGCCCAAAGGGGCTGTCCTTAAATAACGTTTCGATTTTTGCAACCCCCCCCCCCCGCCGTCACCATAGGACTTTAATATGCAAAAAAGTAAATGGACCCCCCCCCCCACCAATCTCCGTCACTTTGAAACGTTATTTAAGGACGAAGACGTTCTTGTCGACGTCTGAAGGTACGGGCACGAAGTCTAGTCACAAAAGGCTGGCCTAACTCGCTTTCTTGTTCCAACAAGCGGTACACTTTTGAGCCCAGTCCTTGAGTGTTACTTCATCAACTTCTAGCGGGGAATTGTACCCTTTAAATTATTTACTGCAACGATGAGATGAGAATCTCGGGCGTTTAACTTGCCCTCACCCTCCCCTCACGTCATTTGTTTTTGGAATTTTCGCCCTCACCCTCCACTCCCCTCAAATTGCTTTTAGATTTTTGCCCTCTCAATCCCCTCTCCTCAAACCGAAATAAAATGTGTGCCCTCACCCTCCCCTCATTGAGTGAAGGGGACTTGAGGGGACTTTTTGTGCTGAGGGGTCCCCTCAAATCATACCAGAATGAGGCCTGCCAACTGCCGCGAACTGCCACCAAGCTATTTATTTAAATTTCAACTGAGGGAAAACGAGCACTCGCGTTCCCTCACCCTCCACTCCCCTCAAATGTTCTTGGAATTTTTGCCCTCACCCTCCCCTCCCCTCAAACCGAAATAAAATTTGTGCCCTCACCCACCCCTCATTGAGTGGAGGGGACTTGAGGGAAGTTTTCGGGCTAAGGGGACCCCTCCACTCATTGAGGGCGCCCACCTATGGTTCAGAACGACAACGATGCATAGATGGCCATTTGGCTTGCCCTCAACCTCCCCTCCCCTCAAATTGACATGGAATTTTGGGCCTCAACCTCCCCTCCCCTCAAACTGATTTAAATTTTGGTGCCTCGACCTCCCCTCATTGAGTGGAGGGCACTTGAGCCCACCCGGCTGAGGGCGCCCTCAATTATACCCAAATGAGGCCCGCCAACCTTTGTATTTTAAATTTTTACTGAGGGCAAGCGAGCATACACGTGGCCATGGCCTCCCTTTCCCTCAGACTGAAAAATAATTTGTGCCCTCGGCCTCACCTCAAGAGGGGAGGTCACTTGAGGCCATTTTTTGGGCTGATGACTGCCCTCACCTCATTGAGGTCGGCCATCTATGCAACGATGGTGGTGTTGGCGCCTGTTTGTTTTTGAATTTGTGTCAACAACACGTGTGCATCAGGCAAGGAATGTTTTGCACTAGGGCAAGGGACCTTAGTAGTGAGACATGGGACAGTTTAAGGCGAGCCTTTTGCGTCGTGCCTGCTGCTTCGTGTCCCTACAGTATATCATTTGAAGCTCTACAACCGTAATAGCATTTTAGTATCAACTATTTTTCATGTGTAATAAGGGAGCCGCCCTACTCGCCTACTGACGACTATCCTACCGCCAGCTCGCCTACTTTAATCTTGCCGACCGGACAACTTGCCTACTTCAAACTTCCCAACTAGACAGGTCGACTACTTAATAACTTGATATCTGGACAAGTCGACTACTTACTAACTTGACAACTAGACAGCTCGACTACTTACCAATTTTCCTACTAAACGAGATGACAGCAGAGCACTTGTTGTTGCTATTCACAATTATACTAACTGACGATTTTGAATATTTTGGACCATACTACATAAATGCTTTGAACGATAGATTAGTTTCTTGTGAATTTTTCATTTTGTTTTCACATTTACTTAAAAATGGCTAAAATATTCACAAGTCAGAGCGATAAACGCAATCTTCTTTTTGAAGGATGTTTATTTGGAATTTTAAAACGAAATTTGGATTCCATATATTGTCGGTGAGTAAATCGAAAGTCCTGTGGAACTTTAAAAAAAATAGACATAGGTACAGCACAATCACCAACAGCACTAAGATTGGTACAACCATGCATCAATTAAGTCCAAAAAAAAATTATCATTTTCAATACTAATTAAAGTATACACTTAACAACCACTCGATTTTCTCACAGCGTACACTATTTTTACTTTAAAGTTAATTAAAATACTACGGGTATTTTTTGTTAGGCATATTTGTATTCGACGGCTTGAGGCAATGACCATCACGAAGAAACGACCTGTGACGTGTTTTGCCAAATTCACGGACATAATTCTAATTTTAAAAACGAAGCTTGAAACTATTTTTTTTAAGTCTGTTTTGCTTTTGCCTAGGATGGTACTGGGTAGCTCTTTCTGTTAAAGTTCTAAAACACTTGCAGTTCGACAATTTAAGGTACCGTTTCGTTTTGAAATTAAATAAGTATTTTGAAATGCGAAATTAAAAAAAGGACAAGGAACCAATTTACCGTTCAATGCATTTTGTATGGTCTGAAATATTCAAAATCGTCATAGTAAAGTTAGAATAATTATGAATAGCAACAGTAACTGCTATGCTGCCGTCTCCTTCAGTAGGGAAATTGGTAAGTAGTCGAGTTGTCTAGTTGTCAAGTTAATAAGTAGTCGACTTGTCCAGTTGGCAAGTTTGTAAGTAGTCGATTTGTCTAGTCGGCAAGTTTGTAAGTAGGCGACTTGTCCGGTTGGCAAGTTTGTAAGTAGGCGACTTGTCCGGTTGGCAAGTTTGTAACTAGTTGACTTGTCTAGTCGGCAAGTTGTCCGGTCGGCGAGTCGTCAGTTGGCGAATAGGGCGGCTCCCGTAATAAGACTCATTTTAGTACCGTACTGTAGCCCAATGTGATTTTTGGAAAGCTCCTTTCTAGGTTGACGCATGCACCACTCACCACCCAACTGCACTGTTCTTAAAACGTCGTCAAAGGAGTCCATTTATTATGTAACGCCAAAGGGGTAGGGAATTGTTTCGTATTGCGTTACACCCCTATGCCTACAACATTGTACAGGGGGCGCTTTTCCGTTACACAAGGGGGTAAGTGGGTCTGAACTCTTAAAAATCAGCGCTATATAATAAATGGAAGGTCCCCTGGTTAACTGTTGAGTGTAGTGTGTTGAAGCCACCAACATAGCTCCACCTTGGCCACACACGATTAAAGTCCATCAGCTCGATTTTGACTCTGTCTCTCAGACACAGCGGTCTTGCTGACGTTCAAAAATCACCCACAACGCAAAAAATCCTCAAGCTGGCGCGACGTCATCAATGAGGAATTTTTAATCAACTAATGTAAGTATAGTATATACTCTGCGAGTTGGCCACACAAAGTAGAGATAGCGCACTTCATTTATTCTTTGAAATCAGGTATTAAACGTGGAACGGGATAGTACCTAGTAATTTAGTAATATTTAAAACACAAAAATCGTAGGTACATACTTAATGAAGTAAATGTCCAAAGTACGCTCTACCACAACCCAGTTGGATCGCACCATTTTGCCCAAAAAGTGAGTCCATTTTTTAACTTTAAAAACGCAGCATTTTGATTAGTCCTGACCTCATCATAATATGATGAGATCCACATTTAGCCCATGTTAATTCGCTATCCTGTGAAAGCCCCTTATGTGGAGCCCATCTGGTTCCCATCATTGTGATGCATTCTAACACATCAAAATGATGCAGTTTTAAAGTTTAAAAAAGGACACACTTTGTTATGCTGCGGTCCAGATGTGGTAATTTTTGCAGTGTACTTTACTTATGTACTTATATTTACTTAAATCAACATACTGTCCATTATGTTGTATTTTCGTAACTCTAATGGAGGTAAAAAAACATAGGGTAAGTGCTCCTAAATGTGATTTTTTGGCAAGTTTTGAATTGCACCTCTTGGAAACCTAAGAGGATGAATATTTTCGAGACTCAAAAAGACCATTAAATGCACTAAACAATTTACACGTTTATCAAAAAATATAACTTAAGAAATAATAGTCAAGCTTCTATGATATTGTGTGTTTACTCAAATTTTTCTATACCACGCAAGCCCATACGCTGAGACATTCTCAGATAGCAATAATATTTTTTTACATTAAAA
>JAQFZC010002612.1:0-22175 GCA_034695205.1 Dicyrtoma fusca
CTCCTATCTTCCTCACCCACAGTGACTGGTTGAGTCAGGTTGTATGGACCAAATGGTCAAATCGACCCAATGAATAAATTTATTACTATGGGCGTCTATTAATCCGATGACAAATTTAAAGAAGAGCTTACAAAGTATAGCTTTCCAATGTATCTCACCAATTTTTGCAGTCACTATATTAATGTGACCTAACTACCTCTAGTAACTACTAATAACATAAATACTTGGGCTCATTTTCAAAATTCTCAAAAAAAAAATAAATCAGAAAAAACTAAATCCTTATGGGATTTTACATGTAAAATATCAGTATGTGTAGGATTTTTTTAAAACCTGTTTATTTTTATTAAAACACGAAGAATATTTATGTTATTAGTAGTTACTAAAGGTAGTAGATCACATTAATGTGTTGATTGCTAAAATCGATGAGATACATTGGAAAGCTATACCTTGTTAGTTCTAGGCTACACAAAATTAATCCTAATTCGAGTATCTAAAAATTCGGCCGGCGGGCAAGCCAAATTAAGGTCTCTAGTCTCTGAAATAGTTACCTGAAATTGTAGGCACTGCTTTCTGTAAATCTAACATTCTTGGTTTGGGACGGTAGATCCAACGTCTTTAATTTGTTAAAACGTTTTTTTTACGTTGAATCTACAGATCCAAACAACTATTCCAATGTATCAATTATTCAATTTTCATATTCAATTTTTACTGTGCATTTTCATTTCATTTTTGGCAAAGGAAAAAAGGAAGAGACCTGAATTAAGGCGTCCATATTTTTAGTGACTCGCAAAAACATCTTGACTACTGATATTAAAGTGTGATTCTGGAAAAGACTAATTATTAATTTCGCGTTATTTTCTAAACAGAGAAAATTTATGGGACGGGAAGAAATGAGCATGGTTTGCATGTACAAAATCAGCCGCCGGAAGCTACCCCCTTATTACAGTATTTTGCTGAAGCGGGAAAAGAACTGGGAATACCCCATATTGGTGACTTAAATGGCCCACAGACAATCGGTACAGTTTCTTAGCTTAGAATTTTATGCTTCGTAGCATTACATTTTTTTTTATAGGAACTACTAGGTAGGGTAGGTGTGCCTAATTGTGATAAGGACTTAATTGTGAAAATTCATCATTTTAATTAGAAAAACTCTATGGAATCATCTGGCTGTTTATTTTTCATACAATCAGCCGGTGAGAAGATTGTGTGAAATATTTATAGCGTGATCGGTTTGAAAACCAGTCTCTAGTAAGAGATTATCACAATTAAGTCTTTATCACAATTAGGCACACCTACCCTAGTTAACTTCTCATCCACCAATAATTATGAAATGTAAATCCGAATGACGTTGAATGTTGAATGGTTGTCAACAAGAAACAGAAACTATTACTTTGGAAACTTTATCCGGGAAGTTATAGACCGGTTTTGAATAGTTTAATAACTTTATCGTCGTCAGCATAAATTCCCTTTGTCACTACTGCACTGCTAGAGCTTTCAAAATGGACACAATTTTAAACGGAAAGTTTTTAAAGTACTAGTTTCTGTTTTTCTTGTTGACAACCATTCAATATTTATCGTCATTCGGATTTACATTTCATAATTATTGGTGGTTGATAAGTAACAACCTAGTAGTTCATATCAAAAGGTTACTATAATATCCTCTTTGCACGGCTAAAAATGGATTTTGCTAAAGAAAATAACAAATTGAAAACAACTAACTGATCATTGTAAAGGATTTGGCGATTTTGAGTGGTCAACGAAAAATGGAGCAAGGTGGGGAACGTTTAATGCTTTTCTTCAACCAATTCTGAACCGTAAAAATCTAGTCATTTCACGATACTCACTGGCCACTAAGGTGAGTAGAATACAAAAAATGAAGCGGACGCTTTGTTCCAGTACGCAGTAGTAAATCTAAATAGGTACTAGGTAGAAATCGATAAATAAAGTACCCCGGAGGAAATGCAATAATATATTTTTCTGTTTACAGATCAAATTTGATAAATCACAACGAGCTGTAGGAGTGTGGTACATGAGACACGGACAAAAGCGGTTTGCACGAGCCACTAAAGAAATCATAGTCTCTGCCGGAACGATAGAATCTCCAAAACTTTTAATGCTGTCTGGAGTTGGGCCTAAGGACCACCTGGATTCTCTTAATGTAATTTAAATAAATTAGGAAATTATGATCAATTTTATTACATCAGTCAAAGGTTTAAATATTAACGACTGGTAAAGTCCTAAAGTAAATGCACGCTTCCTACTATTCTTTAATTTGTTTTACAGATAAAGGTAAGCATAAATTTGCCAGGGGTAGGCCAGAACCTTCAAGATCATCTGGCATTAATTTTACCCCCGGTGAGCATCCGGTCCCCCGATAAATCCCTATCGACCTTCTTGGATAGGGATGTAACTCCTAAAGCCTTTATCAATTACTTACTTCATGGTCAGGGTAAGCAATAAAACTAACGAATGAATTTTGTTGCTTCAATACTATCATCTGACACTGAGTCATCAGTTGTATGTACAGCTCGCAACTCACTACCTTCGTATATCTCTCCAAACACAGCAATTTTTAATATTTTTACTTATTTGTGATCTCAGGTCCACTAACGTTCCCCATGCCGTTCAATGCCCAAGGTGCAATTGCAACGTCCGAGGTGAGAAACTCGACGAACCCAGATTGGCCAGATATTCAGCTGTACATCAACAACGTTGGTATCTATGACTTTGCTAGCGCGGATGTTTCCAGAGGCTTCAGATTTAATAAGACTTTAGCAGATATGTTGTACGACCCATACCTAGGATTTGAAGCCCTCTCCTTTTGCATGACACATGTCCGGCCAAAAAGTAGAGGAGAAATCACTTTGAAGAACCAAAACCCACTGAGCGATCCTTTTATTAAACCAAATTATTTAAAAGATGACAAAGATTCGAAAGTATTCATCGAAAGTAAGCCTTTATTGAACTCAAAAGAATTTTAATGAAAGATCGAGTTCTGCCTTCTGACGTGTGACATTCTTTTTTTAATGTTTTGTTTTTTTTTTGAAAAACTTGTAGGTATAAAGTTTACGTTGAGACTGGCTGAAGAGACCAAATCATTTCAAAGTCTCAATTCGAAAATGTTACGAGCCGTGATACCTTTGTGTGACAAGTTTGAGATGTTCAGTGACTTGTACTGGGACTGCTACCTGAGAACTTTTGGCATGACTCTGTATCATCCTGTAGGCACTTGCGCCATGGGAAGAACAGATGACCCCAAAGCTGTGGTCGACTCTTCACTGAGGTACTTATTTTAAAGCAGTAGTAGTTTTTAAAGGATAAATGTTCATCTTGTTTACTTTGTATTTGATCGGAAACTATGTGTTTGTGTTGGTGACAGGGTTCTAAAGACTGGAGGACTGAGGGTTGTGGACGCTTCTATCATGCCTGTGATTGTTAACGGGAATACTAATGCTGCTGTAATTATGATTGCAGAAAAGGCTGCAGATACTATTCGAGAGTACTGGGCTGCCCAGTACCTCGTCTCACCCCTTCTAGACTATGTATTCTCAAAGTACTTTCAACTATCTTGTTTTTACTCTCGAGTAACATAGTAGATTGTGTAGTAGCATCGTCGTTGTTACGTGACTGTGATTCTGTACCCCTGATACATTTAAAATGAAAGCAAAAGAGCGTCAACAATGCCTATATTTGTTATACAATTCATACATTGTTTCCGACATCAATTAAAGACTCATACATTATGTAAATAGCATATGCACACATGTTTATCAGCACGTGCTTATTTTTATTCTACTTCAGTCGAGGGCGGATGACGATGGTGAAAAAGGCGGCAAATCGATTACTAAAAGGCGACTATTAAAAATATCTTCCGTCTTTCTCTCTCTCTCTCTGTCTGTGTCTATTAGCGGCTCAATGCCTGTATTTTGTATCAATAATGCTGCATGTGCTACATTTCTACTGTATGTACTTGGAAACTTCAAAGTCACAGTGTAGTACAATATGTATAGCTTTTACAGAACCTTGTCGGTATCTGTCTGTAAGGCGTAAGGCAAGGGTTTTCACGCGCTACATCTGTAACATTATTTTTTTTAATTACAAAGTTAAAAAATTGCAATATTCACTTGAACCCATAGATTTATTATCTATAGTAATCACCCTTAAAGGAGTGAAATGAAGCAGAATTGCTTGATTCTAGGAAAACAATGAAGGCAAAGATTATTTGAAGGATGTAAATTCTTTTAGTTAAATCATTCAGGATAACGGAGGGTTACCCAAGAACCTTTACATCACAGTACAGGGATATAAAAATACGGAAAGACAGAGAGAGAGACACGCGCTATTTGATTCTAGTTAGAAATAACTATCCGTAACCTAGCATGTAGAGAAGCTCGAACTATCACTGAAATTATATGTATGACAGCTGAAGGTGAAGTTATATGATTCTCCTTCCAGTGCCATTAGCCAGTAAAAGCCAATGCAATTTTTGTCTAATAATATTGATTCAAGATTAAATTAAAAAACCGGAAACTAAAAATAAAACTCAGAACAAACGAACAAGTGCCGTTATAGCCTTCAAACACATAACCGTCCTTGGTTCATAAATTAAATAGGCAATAAAGGCAAAACGTTGGGTGCAAAGTGATGCCTATACACCATAGGCCATATTGATACATACCTACTTGTCATTTTGCATCCTTAACGACGATATGTTGAAAATGAACCTACCCATTAAAAAAATAAGCTTCCTTATTGTACAGAGTATATTATGTAAGTACTTCCTACCGTCAAAATATTTCGTGAATAATACCTAGCTCATTAACTCACCTGAGTTTTTAGCTCGGCACATTGAAGCACGTGCAAAAAACCCGGTCACGTGACACAATGAATAGAAAGAGGCGGAGCTATAAACTCAGGTGTGTTAACGAGCTACGTATTATAAGATACTATAGCAATCAACCGAGAAAGCTCTGAACATGTACATCTAGCTACTACAGTATAAATCTGATGATGGTAGGGACAATGCAAGAAGCGATAAAAAAAATTGTAGCAACAACGCTACAACGATGCTTTTGTGGTAGATCAATTGAAGGAAACGTAGGCTAGATATGTACATACTCAAAAACATGTATGAATCCTCACGTGTCCTACCTACAGGAGACAAAGTTCATAAAATGTCTTCCCAGTATCACCCACGTCATCCCATAGCCGCCGCACTATTAATAGGTATACGTATATTGTACATGTACACTTAAACCTTACCATAAAAATGTATCCGCAATCGTGTCGCCCAGTCGCTAACTGATGCAGAAAATGAGATTGCAAACGACAATCATTCAAGGCTTCACTTGTCAAGTCACAATAATGATTATGTAATTGCAAAAGTCCGGAACTTAAAATTTGAACAAAATGGGGAGATTACATGAAATACACGAGATGACATGCAGCCGTAGAGCTAAAGGAAAGACGTTTTGGTTCAAAACACTACAAGAGTGGGGATTTGTTATCTTCTTGCTTTTTTTTAATATCAATCGGACTTATTCATCACAACTCACTCTGTCATAGTGTTACTTAAAGCTTCAAATGATTAACTTAACTTGCTTGCACCAGCAACTATGCAATAATTACATTCAGTAGCGTTATCATGTAGTTGTATGTATACATATATGCTGTCGCCTAAGTATATGTATGTATATGTATATAGTTGACGTTTTACTGAAGTTTGATTTGAGGATGTCGATCTCACAGATCTGTACTACAGCAACAGCACAACACAACACAAAGTCATAACCGGGAGTCTATAGGACAGTCCAGGGATTACATTTACATACTTACATGGAAAAGTAGTACCAAAGATCAAATATGTAGGAACTGAGAAGAAAGACGAAAGGAGTGAAAGACAATTCCATCAAATCCTCTGACGCACGAGACAACCTCCAAAGTAGCTTTCGAACACATTTTTTTCTACTAAACGGGCAAAATAATGGACACTCAGTATTATTATTTTAGCGCTTCCATTTCTTTTTAGATAGACACAGAGATTGACTTGCCAAAATTGTTAACCTTAGCTCTACAGTATATAGTAAGTTTTTATCCTAAAAACAAACTTAAGGTTGTTTTTTTTATACCGAATAGTTGTAATTATTAATATTGATATTCAATTAATTAAATTTAGCTCATACAATCTTTTTATAATGGTCATATACACTCACTCGCAAAAATTTTTAACCTTAGATGTATATACCTCCTAAAAATAGAACTAAGGTTATAATACTCTACAAACTATACCTAGGTATACATACATGCTACGGCTTAGTTATTGTATTGCAATTTTATGTACAATAGAGCCAATAATCCAAAGCAAAGAGTTATAGGTATTATTATGTAGGTATAGCGGCAATTTATTTCTCGAAAAAACTGAATATTTTGTAGTTATAAGTTATAGCCAACTCATTCCTGCACTCACTTGAACGAAGAGGGAAGAGAACTAGAACTAGAACTAGAACCAGAATCAGAATCATATGGAACCAACCAGAAGTAGGTATACAAACCCATCAAAATGTTTTATCACAAACAAAAGTCAGTCAGAAATAAATAAGAAATTAGAAATTTTGAAAATTTGCTGTAAATGTTCACTTAGGGATATTGCTAGATAATAATTTTTTACATGTCAGATGGAGATAGGCCATCATATGTATTCCCATGAGCGCAAGTGTCATTCATATCTTAATCACAATTTAAGTTTTTTTTTGTAGTAATTAAAATATGACTTGTGACTCTTGACCTATCAAAGGATTGGAGTTTTTTGTGGTGATTGCCTTACAAAATAAAATAATCAAAGCTGAACGAGTCGAGTCAAATGTGTATCTCACATCTCAATCCCCGAATTCAACTCTCCATTTGCACTAGGCACCACTGTACTGTACCTCTCTCACACAGATACATACGCTGAGTCGTCGCTCCAATCTCCCCAGCAAGTGAAAATAGTAGTGTGTATGCAAAATGTCAAAGTGGCTCATCCTGACATGACATATGATCATGATGATCAAAGGCTAATAGCTACACTTTTGTTTAAGATTAGAGGAATTATGGTTTTAGAGCTTCTTAATTTATCAATGAAGCTTTTTTAGCACTGGGTGGGAGCTATACACATTACATATTACAAATCAATAAAGGTCGTAAACTTCAAGGATGATTTACGATGATCAAGATGACTGTGTCGAACAACTTTGTGTTAAACCTACATACACTACATTACCAATTACGACAATCAGTGAAATAAAATTATTCCTTCCTCTCTTTTTCTACTCAAAACTTACTAGTGTAAACTGTCGAATAGATTTTTTTTTGAAAGCTGACAACATTCCATTTCATTCGCTTCCCCAAATTATCAAGTGAGATACGAGATAAGAAGACAAGGAGTACCGATATGTCAATGATGATACGATACACCGATGCAAGTATACCTATATATAGACAGAACATACATACATATAGCTATAAATATTTACTTACTTATTATTGTAGCAACCCTATTATTTTGAGCAATAGGTATAGACTGTGGACTGTGTCACTTATCTGGAATCGCTTATTTCTATTTTGATTTGCATTTGAAATTACGTAAAGGCCTAGTTGATTTCAAAATTTCGGAACATCTATTGAAGATGGCTAAATACTATACAGTGATGCAATATAAAATACAAAACGACCCACAAACGTCGCGTCATGACACACCCCATCCACAGTTCTGGGTGATTTCGCTTGAACTGGTGCAGAAGCGATAATACCTACTACTGGCACCCGGTGCTAATAAGGCATTAATGCTAATAATATTAGTCTCAGCCATGTAAAAATGAATAACAACAAATATGCACCTTCCGTAGAATTTGAAGGTTAGGGACGAGTTGGTGGAAAATTTTCAAATTACCTAACCTGCCTCAATCTGGAGGTAAGGGGCTTAGCAGAAGCAGATGACATTGACGTAAACCAGATTAGTAGCTGTAATTACGAGCACAATAACAATTTATTGTACAAGTTGCTTGCGCAAACGGTTTGCATATACATATCACAATGCTATTTGATTGCTCAAAGGAATCTTACCAGTACCAGTCTGGGATGCAAGTGCGAGATATGTATGCAAACAACACGGGAATGAAGATTGAATGGACTGCAGGGGGATGGACTGCTGGACGTGGACGGCTTCATGAGTCTGTAACCCTTTTATGCATTTTATTTTGATTCAGAGCATCAGAATAATGAATAATAATGAGTTGTATGGCTCTCTGCTGAGGCGGGCTGATGGGTGTGAGTGAGTACAGTGAGATGTCATTTGGATACAAATTCGACCGTGACTTTATCATGATAAGAAAGAGTGATGATTCCTCGACTTCACCGCCAGAACACCAGCTTCAAAATTAGTTAATTTATGTGTCATCTGTAAGAAAACTTTTTCTGGGGAAATATAAATAGGTACACTATATTATTCACAAACGTCAATGTAATTGGGAAGCTGAAAGAGCAGTTTGACAGTAGTACGAGGCTTGTTATCGTGTCATTAATCATAAATCAAACAGGCTCATTTTCCTGCAAATAGAGACAAAATAATGGCGTTAAATATAGTAATAAAATAATATAGAAATAGGTAGGTACATAGTATTTATATTCCTTAGTGTATGTATAGGCATCCCCATACCTCGTCTATAATTATTAATTAATGTAATATTTCCTAGAAAAATTTCAAAAGTGCCTATGCAGCAATGAACTTCTCATCCCTTGGATCAAAATTGGTTGGGTCAGCTAATCAGGCAACAATCTGCTGATCTTTCTTAATATAATTAGGGAGGTATATCTGTAATATCTACCGACAGCACTGCACTCTAATACTTCATTCTGCAATCATCGGACATTTTTCGTTAAAGCCGCGAAGGCGAATTTCGACGTGTGTTTAATAAAGCAGTTTGCAAGTTGTAGTGAAATGAAACTTTCCATTCTAAGAATTTAAACTATTTATTTGCTGGATTTGATATTTTTGACTACTATACTACGATTAATTTGGCATCAAGATTTTTGACCTGTAAATTTTCCAGGAGCTCCAAGTAAACAGTGCCGCATACGTATACTTACAAGACACACATTAAAACACAGAAAATAGTACATGCTACAAGTTCAGCATGTACTTTTTTCTCACTTCCGGGAAAAATAAAGATTTTATTTTACTAGTAACTCATAACTGTTATCTTTACTACTCATAGTTAACCATAATTTAAGAATTGGATCTGGTTGAAGGATCCTATAATTAACAAAAATTCAATTAAACATACTGGAAATTCTTTCCTTAAGCTCGCAATCTGATTGTAACATGTATTACCTAAATGTTTTTTTGTCTTCAGTCTATTTTGCTCTAATCGTAAGTCTCCCTACAACGTAATTTGAATTTCTAATTGAATTACTGAAGTTCTGTATATTTAGGATGTACTGGATGAAGCATGCACGTTTTAATTCTTCTAATTGCATCTGTATCCATCACACACAGATGAAGATAATAGAGAAATGTATGTTAATGTTCTTGGGACGGAGATACAGTGAAGGAACTATTACAAGTGAATGGACTCTCCTATAACATACAGAATTTACTATATTTTGATTTTGATTAGTAGTAGTAGTGAGTGGGTTGTGATAAATGTGTATACCTAGTGGATTTATTTGAATTTTCATGTGAACAGAATAAACAAACGACGTAAACTCTTACTAGCACAAATTGTAAGATTATTTAATGTAAACCTATGCACTATTTCCAAGATACAAGATATATGTATAAGCTTACCAGTAATGCCAGATTTAAGGTTGGTCATAATATTTTTATTTCATTGCAATAGAGCTACACGCTACATAATAATAATTGGAGATAAGATGATCAGTTGGACGGAGATGTCACAGGAAGGAAGAAGCACACGAGCTTCCAATTCTCTTTGGTCCATTACCATGCTACCCTTGCCCTACCTATTTTACAATATTTACATCAAACTTTATTCGCTACACATGACATAGCATACTAAGATTCCGAATAACTAGTCTGCCATCATCTTCCTGAGTTTTTAAAGCTCCGCATTTAAAAATATTGCATGTAATTTGGTGGCAACAGCTGTCATCTGAACAAGGGAAAATGTTATTGACCCGTCCTCTATCAGCTAAAAGAAACTGGTGCTAAGTTAATACACTCGTATTTATGTAGATTGAACATGCATTAAATTAAAATATTGACTTCAATCTTGAGTCTTCAAATAGGATCTACAACTTTGTGGAATGATTCAGTCTCTGTACAATGCAATAGGCATCAATGGCTTCTTTCACTTCATTCATTCTCCTCATCTTCCTATAGCTTTACGCATTGTCCAAAAACAAAAACGACTTTGTCACGAACGACTAAGCGACTATATAATTACGTTTACGTAAAATGTACTTACGTGTGTACAACTTTTACTACGCAATCTGCGCCGTTTTTGGTGTCAGTAGAATCACGTTTCTAATCCGGACTTTAAAGGGCATTTAGTTTGTTTGCAGCTGACTTGGAGGAGAGCCCACCTCTTCTATTTATTTATTTATTGCTATTTGCTGAGGTAGTAGGCTTGGTCATGGCACGTGAATTGAACAAATAAGCGACTGGACTTTAAATTAAATGCGTTGCGACAAACAAACTCAAGTAAGATCTCCGACTGGATTCTGGGTTTCCAGACATTTCTCATTATGAGCTGAGCTATGTACATAGTGGCTGGGCATTCCAATTTCCGTAGAAACGATGTACATAGTAGATACTAGGGTATTACGTAAAAAGAAAGGTAAACCATTTCTTTTCTTTTTGCGGTGAAAATTGTGGAGTAAAAAGACATTAATTCGAACGACAGTTCAAGGTACATAAAAGTAATTGCGTTGAATCGTAATGTGACTAATTGTTTTGATAAGGATGTGACGTACCTAGGTAAATTGTTTACAACAAAAATAAGTAAAAAAAAAACTTGTTAGCAGTAAAGCATATTATTGTCTTGTCATGAGCGTCATAGTTAAATAACGTAAGTCGTAATTAATGATATATATTTTAAGTAGTTTCAAAGTAGTCAATAATTACTCAATGAGGATATGACTGTAAAAGTCAAAGCTATAAAGCTGGCTGGAACCATACACCACTCGATGTCAACGTGAACTTTCTCGAAAACATGATTTTCTTACCTTCTGTCAGTCAGGATCTCCAGCGCTATATACGCTGAGGTTATAACTCTGATATTAAATTTAATGGATTGGTAGACAGTATAAAACGTGTATGTACATACCTACGAAATGTAATAACTGCACTGTAAAAATCCAAGCCCTACCACTCTAGCTTTATAAATGAACACACATCAAGTTATATAATTTTAATTCTCCTGACGTCAGTGCATATTGGACTTTATCGTAAAGTTAAATAATGACAACAAAATATGTATCTTAATGAGCTTAACTTGACCACCACGCGTCCTTCAAAAGCTTATAAGCTATCGGGCTCTACTACTGCAAAACTTTATCTTGTTTAACAAATTTATTAGCATTTATAAGGATCACTATAAGAACAAGCATGCACCTATGTAAGGTATGTATTAATTATGAGTACCGGGATACATCAATATAAATCAATTCATAATTAGCCATTCCTGAAATACACTGCAATTTTGTGTTTACCAGTTTGCGAACTAAACGGCAAAAGATTTAATCAAGATCACGTTCTCCTTATACTGATAGGGTAATCAATCAATAATATAACTAAAAGACTGGGTTTAAAAGTTTTTGAATTTGTAATTTATATATACACCAACCAAAGTTAATTTAGTGTTACTATTTTAAGCCTTCACTTGGTCATCCACGGTTAGTAATGAGTGCCCATCATCTGATTGCATGTTTCATACAACTTAAAACATCCAGTTGTCCATCATATAAAGACCAAGAGGTCAACCACTGTCCAGTATCTTTGATTAAATAATAATTATTATAGAATCCTTGACTCATAACTATAAGGCTCCTTCTTGTTTGTTCCAGAACAATACCTAGAACGGATCGAGTCAGCCCGCACGTACTTGACTCAAGGAATACATAATTATAATTACAGAATGTAACAATAAAATATTTGAGGACTGATAAAATCTCCTTGTGGATTATGATCTAAAGAAAACAAAGGAGATTATCTGGACCTCTGGACGGCTTATTTACTTCGAGAACTTACTCGCTTTTTTTTCCTTCTATTTTATGATGTTTAGTTAGGGGTACTTTGAAATATTGTTGATGGAATCTACTACATATGTATGTACCTACACGAAAAAAAAACACAGTCGAATCATTTTTGGTAAACACAGGATGACTCATTGACAGTATTTTATTTTTTGTTTGTATCTGTATTGACAGAATAAATAGAATCGGCCGGTTATTTCTAAGAAACAACCGGACAAAATACCTACAGTTTACAGTACCTATGTATGTATGTACGACGAAGTACCTATCTACCTTTGTTAGTATGCATTTAAATTATGACTGTATTTTAGACAGATGCTACTAATAGTTCAATACACTCCTTCCTACAATATAGTACTACTAGTATCCCTCCACGTATGTACACTTAGGTAGGCCCTAAAACGATAAAAAGATGGTAGTTAATTATGTTTGTATGTAGTAATTATATAGACTTGAAATTCGTCACTCGTCAGAGTAAAAAAAAAGCACAAAAATTATAGCATGGTAACAATAATCGTTAATATATCCGTTAATATCATGGCAAAAACTTTGAAATCGTGTTATTACGGTTTCTAAATATAAACATCGGTTTACTTTAAAATCAATAATCAATTACTGCTGTCTGATCAAATACTATGGCGGATGTAATCAGAAAAGTCTCATACATCTCTTGTGACTGGCACTTTATATGGAAGAGGTTTAAGTATTTAAAAAATGATTAGAACGAGTGATACCTCTCCGACATCTTCACCACCGTACATATTCCCCAAGTCTCTCGAAAATGAAAGAAAAGCCGGTTTGATGTGGAAAATACAAGGTTCATTTTATGTCAAGCATTTCCTCAACAGGCACACACAACACTTGGACTTGATAGGCTGTCGATGCTCAGCTCTGGATCTTTGATACTCTTTCGTCCATATGTAGCGTTTTGCCCTGGACAGCAATTCAGAAATGCAATATGTACACAATCAGTAATCCTATTTATCAAATAAAACGTATTGGTAATTACTGTAACTTTATATACTTTTATTTCCTCGTTATCTCGACGATTTGGATTTGTCATTGCTTCTATAGCTATGAAAAGAGCTCATACAGTTCTAAGTACTCCACCATCATCACTAAACAACACGACGAAAAAGCGTATAGTTCATCGTAGTAAATAATCAAGTTTCAAAACTAACCTAGATTAGCCTAGGGGGACAATGTAGTATTTGTCATTAGCCGTAGGAGATTTCTCGAGCTCATATAAGAAGGATGGCGGGCCGCCGTAGCATTGGACTTCTTCTGTAAAGACCAAGCTGAGCACATCATTACAAGCGTCTCCTCTCCGACTTGAGTTCACAAGTTTATCCTTTCTTTAAATCTTTTATATTTTTTACTGTCAAAAGACCTACAAAGTTTAAGACAACTAAAACTAACATAACATACATACCGCTATTTTAAAAAATTCTTGGTGTAGTTTTTTCTAAACACATTTTTGAAGATAGCAGAACGTCATACTTGTAAAAGTAATAGACACTCGAAATTCCAAGCTATAGCCGTCTTTTTAAATGCAAAGTAAAATTAGTGAAAGTGAAAATACCGAGAAAAGCGTTATAGAATTCCTCAAGAAACGTTATGAAGGTTGTGTCATTTGAAGACTCAAATTTCAAGAAAATTCGGTTTGATGTGAAACTGAATTGGACCCGAAGAAACACCTCCGTCTTGATTCTTAATAAAAGAAGTACGGGCAGAAGTTGTAGCTCAAGTCATAGAGCCTATTCATAGACAGCAAGTCATATACTCAGTGATACAGTTTCAGTAGTATACTACAACTAACTTAGTCACCGCAAACGCTAAAGTGTACCTGATAATCCTGCGTATATATAAGGGTTGACTTTTGTTCATAAATTTTTGTTAAGCTAGACAGCCCCTGTTTACGCCCTTAACTGTGATTTCCTTCTCGTCCTCTGTCTGACCATTTACATAAGTGTTCTGTGTCCATTTTCACGGTTACCATGACTCCAAATCAAGAGAACCCACCTTTGGTACGCGTACCCTCCTCCGGCTTACTTGACCCGGCCACGGCACTGGAAGTTTACGATAGTAAAATGAACGTAAGTATTTTTGTCTTTGGTCGTGTGTATTACGGATACGAGTATTGGTGCCGGTATACAAATCCCTCTAAGCCGGTGACCGCGCTTCTGTTTACATTTTTTGCTTTGGTTCTCATGTGTCATGACTTGGTTTGTCTTACAGCGATCCATTAAGGTGGAAATTGTCGAGCCTGTGACCATCACCACGAGAGAATCCGTTTTCTTCTCCAAGAGTACTTCCTTCACATCCTACTTGATCTTGATTGAGGTAGGTATTAAAAGCCTTCCTTTACTAATGTGACATTTTGCACGTACTCAAGGCACTAAAGTTCAACAGGAAAAAAAGGATGTGATAGCTGACATATTTATTATTATATGTATCTATATGTATAGAAAGCTCGCAGTAGCAATTAGTATGTCATAAACTGACATTCCTACATAATAGAGTAGTTTAGTATGGATTGAATGAGTTGAACGTGACAAGTCTTGAAGGAAACTTAAGAAATGTGATATGTCTTTCCTAATAAGCTTGTGTGATAGCCTTTACTATCTTGGACATTATACAGTTTATGTACGCTAGTATTCAATATTAAATTAGATTTGCCTAAAGATATGCTTCGGCGACAGGACTGATGCAACACCACACCTCAGTGGCTCTATAGATTATAGTGGTTTTACAGTGGTTATGCTATAATGGTTCATGCATGCCTGTACTGCCTATGAAAATATTCATAATTTTTATTTTGATGTCGTGTAGACGGACCACTGGGCCTTTTCCCTCCCCCTGTCTGACGTTCGCCGCCGCTACTCGGAATTCAGTTGGCTTCGCTCAAAACTTCAAGCTCATCATCCCAACAAGTGAGTTTATCCATGAAATCACGCTGTAGATACAATATACGATGGCGTACATAATACATTGATATACACTATTTTTTTGTTATCACACTATTTTCATTCATTTAATTTAAATGGCAAAATTTAAATCGTGATTAGAGTACTAAAATTATTTGCTCACTTGCTAAATTAAATCGTTTCGATTAATTGTAGACTTTAGACTACATTATAGGAAAAACGTCGTGTAGTAGAGCAGAGTAGCATGAGTTGTGATCGTGCAAAATAATTAATGGGATAAACTAAATGGATTCCTTCTTAATTTTCAGAACCCTCCCACCCCTACCACCTAAAAGATACCTTCACATGACGAAATTCGACCCAAAGGTCATTGAAGAGAGACGTTTTGGACTTGGGAAATTCATTCAAAGGTTAGGAAGTGCATTGATTACATTTTCTTATCCTACCTAGTTTACACTCTAGATCTTTCCAAAGCTTCTAAATGACGGACCGTAACTATTCTGGCTACGGATAATTACATGGAATAAAATGTACTAAGGTACATACTTTGATGAGTCGTACTTGAATGACTTGTAATCTAAATATAATTACCTTTTTATACTCACGTAGGCTACTGAGATCCAGTGAGCTTCTCTCTGATGCAGCCTTGCACCTTTTCCTTCAAAGTCAAATGTCCGTGGAGGAGATTGACGAGAAATTAGGGGAGACGATTAAGCCCGGCTTGAGAAAATCACGCCTCACGCCATACTTACTTCGGTCTTTGTCAACGGGCTCGACCGGAAGTGCCAGTGGAAGTGAATCAGACTATCCCGTGGGTGATCGCGTGAATGAACTTGATTTGATTGAAAACGAAGCTTGCGAAACAGACTTGCGAGAAATGAATAAGTTGGGCCGAAAAGGATCATTCAATGCAAATGGACAGCTGTGAGTCTATTATTACTTTTTTTTATTATTTATTTCTCTCTAAAAGCGAGGTTTTAATGAATACGGTTTTAATTATGTTTCGTTTGTCAACAGAATCCTACAGGACATGATCTCTCTCACCATAACTCATGAGGACACTAATGAAGTTGTTCAAGTAGCTAATAGTCCGTTGGAACCACCGATGTTATGCAGCCTTGTTTTCAACTCGGCTACCGAAAGCGGCCGGACTCAGCCGCTCTCCGTGAAATAGTTTAAGAAATAGACAGTCTGATATATTCCACTATGTATATAATGAATTACTCTATAGTTTCTATTTTACTTATTTTTATTACATGACCAATTTAGAATTGCATGCTGCCTTCTTCGGCTGTGGCATGCATCTTTTTTTAGCATTTTTTAAAGAAAAATAACGAATAGGCCTACCACCAAAGACTAACGACATACATTGTTACACACGAATATTTAACCTTAGTGATTAGTTTTTTTTTACTAACATAGTTACTATTTTGTACAGTATAGGTGTGATTAAAATAGCTTACTGTTGGGGGAAAACGTGTAAATGATTCTTTCAATAGTTTAACCCAACGTTCATTATATTATTGAAAAAAATATTATTTTTAAGTTGCTGTTATTGACGATTATTAATAATTATTTGTGTGTAATAATTACTATAATACTACATGCAATTTAATGTAATTTGACTTATCTTTTAAAACAAACTCTGTATAGTATAAATACGCATTTGCTGGTTCCGATAGAACCGAGCACGTCTGTGTTTAATAATAATTTGTAAACTAAGGCTTGTTGATTGGTAAATCCTGCAAGTAGTAGAAGTAAGTGCTTGAGTTAAAATGCTAATTGATTGCAAACTTAAATCACTCCACTGTCATGATTGAGCGGCAGACAAAATAAATATATAAATAAACAAATATATTTATCTTACTACAAATCTCTATCCAAACTTTCTTTAGAATTAGTTCACAAGTCTAAACATATTTGCTTTCAATCCTGCTTTTATTTTTATGCAGCATGCATCTAAAGACACTTTTTCAATGTTTACAAAACATACTAATAAGTATGTTGGATACTTGACTTTGGTCTAATGGTCAAATTGTTGGTAATATCTTTCGTAAAACCTTTATGTTTTAGCTTCAAACGGTTTTCCATTTCACGAGTCTTGTCTGAGTGCGTTTTATGAAGTTCGAACTGCTTGATCAGTACCCAGTCTAATCAAGTCCGCCTGTTTGGAGTAGTAGGAAACGTAGTCAGCATGGCTTTGTTGCTTACGAGGCTGGTAGTAGCAAAACCATATATTGTAACAACAAAAAACACATAAACATGTTAACGTACGTCTAAATCTAACAAAGCTGTCACATACTGTGACGTTTTGTCAAAAAGCTTAGGTATCCTTACACGTGGGGTTCCGTTTTGTTGTAATCCAACCGGGGTTACAATTTACTATACACATTGCAGGGGTACCCTGAGGCATCTATAGGAGCCCTGTAACCATGTTATATCTATGTATAGATAACTAGATTTATTAAAACTGCATACTGAATTATCTGTAAATTAAATATGGCGCATGGCAACAATTAGATATACAAGCTTTTAATTTTTGTTATCATGGAATCGAAAAACTGAAGCATCATTTTTGTATTTAAAGAGGGTCGTGGATTTATTTGCGATCAATGATACGATACTACCTCCGACTTCTGTTAGGATCCAACGGCCTTGCGGGCAAAAAGATCTAGTTATTTTGAAGGGAGAAGCCGAAACCCATTTTTGAGCCCTCTTCCTCTTGTAATATTGTTCATTCTACAGTGCGCAGTGTAAAAGAAAACTGATTGAACCATTGCTCTACAAACCTTGTCCGTAATATTCTTTAGTGTATTTGAAGTGCATTTAAAGTGATTATTTAAATAACTTGTAAACTTTATCTTTGTGATTTACAACAAAAGTAGGTACCGAGTGCAACAACATTGCAAGTGAGTCGTATGTCGTCTTTGTCGATGCAATATGTCAAAAGTCCGGTTTCTGCTTAAGTTCAATGTGTCCCAAGTCCACCAAATGAGAATTCCAATCTCGAGTGCTGTAACCTGCGCCCAATTTCTTGTGATTGTTTGTTCAAATATAGTGTACCGTTCACACACATCCACAGCTACGTGTGGATGTTCTTGTTCATCTGTCAAAGTAGCCTGCTTTTTACGTTTTTACACACTTTTACTAAATCACTAAATATTGAATATAACGATATGGATTACAAACACACATATTGTAGCTACCATTTCTAAGCTGAAGCAACACTTTCAATCTGAGTATTAAACCCAGTGATCACAATCCCCGACAGAACACTTTTTCTGCTTTGGCCTTTCACACTAGCTGTCACAGCCCCTCTAGTCGTCTAAAGGGATTCCCGTATGACATTATGATATCACCAGTTGCTGCTAGAGTCGAACAAATCAGTTTTAGGACAATCTCAATGTACGGAGAGTCCTTTAGTACAAAAGGAACATGTGTTGCTTAATTCCCCTATTTAACCTAGAACCGAAGTTAGGTATGTAATATTTAAGAAAACCGCGGAATCTCTGGCAATTTCCGATTGCCCGAGTTGTTCATCCACCCCTATCCTCGTGCAAAACTCACAATTAGGTAGCAAGGGTGGGAGAAGGAAGTTCCTAAAAAAAAGTAAATTCTGGACTGTCCTGTCCCCTACTAACTAAACCGTTGTGAAACCTACTGTGCACGAAACAAAATACGAAGACATCAATGACAGTGCTGTGACCTGCGCACAATAACAACGTTGTTCCGTGTTGTCAACGCCGTTTGATCAAGCGGCCGATTGAGCAAACGGCGTAGAGAACAATAACAAGGGCTGAACAATCCTGAGAGAACAATGAAGAAAAATTAGCAGAAAGGGTTAAGGGTCTCATGGTACTGCTTTCACGCTACAGTGCGGTTGCCAGGCTAACCAACAGTTTTGCTGGTCCAGTCTAGTCTAGTCATTTGTTTTTCAAGTATCCGCTGGTCTAGTCTAGTCGCGCTGGTTTCCCGACATAAATAGTCTAGTCTAGTCAACACAAAAACGTACCCTAGTCTAGGCTAGTAAGCCAGTTGACTATCCCTTAACATGGGGAAAATCGCGGCTAGTCGAGTCTAGTCTAGTCAAACCAGCAAAGAAATCTACTTAGTCTAGTCAAGTCGCTAGTGCACTAGTCTAGTCCGACTACACTAATCCAGCCTTGCGGAAAATGGAAAACGGAAAATTGTTTTTTAAAGTTGTATTTAAAAGTTCGCGCGCTGCGAGTACCTATCAGTGATGCCTTCGCTATTTGCTTTCGCTCATAGCAGGTTCAGCAGCAATTAGTAAAATTAGTTGTTAGTAGGGAGTAGTTCACAAATTACACCCTTGCCTTTGTTCAAAATCTTCATTCACCCACCCTTGCTTATTTTGAGTTTGCACGAGAGGGGCAATCTGAAATTGCCGGGTCTCCACGCTTTCCTTATAAATACAATACTTAAATTATTAAAATGGGGAAGTAAGGAAAACCTGTTCCATTTCTACTCATAAAATTTGTGGACGCTCCCTACATTGAGATTGTCGTATAAACTGATTCATTTAACAAATTCGGACCCTAGCATCTAATGCTTGTGTCAGTCATGTCATACGGAGTCTCTCATCGTCATACGACTAAAATGGCTGCAGACAGTTAGTAGTGGCGGTTAATGTGATAGGTCAAGGTGGAAAAAGTGTCGCGTCGGGTCATCTTGTGATCAGTAGCTTTAACACTCAAATTGTAAGTTTGCCTTTACCGTAGAAATAGGAACAACGAGGAGTATTTTTTAACTCATATCGTTATATGCAATATTCAGTGATTTCGTAATTGTGAACTTTGGAAGGTGAACAACGGTCTCTTAGTTATATGAACAATGTCGGTTGCTCCAGCACCTTTGTACCCGCCTTGGGTCCGCGCCTGCGTTTACCTAGCTTGCAACCTTTCGCACGAAATCATTAAAGCATTCTCATAATCATGTACGCATCGCAAAATCCTGTACATAATATACAATAATGAATAAAAGTTAATTTTAATTAATTTTATTTAACCTAGTGCTAAGCGGCTTAAATGTGATCAGTCCCTAAATGTGATCACTGGCTGTCGTTTTTGAACCGGTGGTGACAAAAATTTAAGTTTGGGTGCAAATGAAAGCCTATCCACACTTCTTTTCACCACATAATTTGGAAGTTCCAACTTGAAAAATTAGAAGCTTAAAAATTCGACAAAGTCAAAATTCAATTTTTCCTTTTTTGCAAATTCAAAATACCTGAATTCAATTTTCAATATTTTGGTTTTAATCAAGTCTTTTTTTTCGCTGAAGGTATTCACGTGTAGACAGGTTCTTTAGGTACTATTTCAAGACAAACTGCTTGATTTTATGTTTTCGTGTTGCTGGAAAATTAAATCGAAACGAAAACAGACTAAAAATGGGGTAAGGTCCAAAATGTGATCACCCCCTGTTTCACTCATTTGAACAAGGTGAGAGGTGTAAAAATGCTTTACATAGTTTCTGCTTGTACAAAAATGCAATGATGCTTAATATATTTATGTTTACTATTACTTACGACTGATGTTTTTTGTAGCAACGTGTCCTGCATTTCCCCTTATACTTACAATACAAAATGCAATTCGACAGACGAACCGCACTAAAAAATTTTTGCACAGTAAATTAAAATCATTGTTATTAAACAATACGCAGGTGTTTGTAGAAGATGTTTTCTCCTTGGTCATACTATGTAGGTTTCTGGTTTGGTTCCATTTTTGGGAATATCGCAAAAAATGTAGTTACGATCATCAAAATTTTCGTTTGAAGCTTAACCACGTTTATTGTCTCATGAGTGGAATCAAAATGTGTACAAAATGTATATAAAATGCAAATTAATATTTAGGAGCACGTGCAACCCTAATTTGCAGTGAAATCGTTTTGTTTTCCACGCGTTCACATTTAGGACCAGGGGTGATCACATTTAGGGCCCATTTGTAATATCGTGATTTTTGTGACTCCTTTCATTTAACACGATATCCTTTACGGAGCTTTAGCCAACAGCTGCTTCTAATTTTTGTGAACAATAACAAATGTCTGGGAAGCATTTTGGTATTATCACATAGCTGAACGCTTCCATGGTAAAAAGATAGCTACTACTATTCCGAATTTGGTTTACGACTGCGGTGGTTAGAAAGTATGCTAGTCTTGTAGCCCCGCAAAAAAGTATAACTATGAATTACTCACCACGCCACGGTTCAGTTATGGAATATTTTTGCTCGACGCAATAGCCCTTACATTGTAGGGATTATGTATTATGAAATTATGATGCTGATTTGAAATCAGGGTTCGTTGTTAAAAGCTTCATTGTTTGAGTTATCGGTAAATTCACGTCACACCCTTTAACTGGTTTTTTGTTTACCCGTAATGATAGCTCCCATAGCCGATATAGTTTCCATATATCAGAGTCTTGCAGTTGCTTAAAGTCGATGGCTCCAAAAATAATATAATTATTTTGTTGTTTATTTCATGTAATTAGTATTATGAATATTCAGTGGATGTTAACTGATTCAATGTTTTATAAACGATTGAAAATTGACTGCAAATCTGACTAGACTCACTACTAGACTATATCAATCCAACGGAGAAAGAAAAATGACCGATTAGATGCCTTTAGTCATTGAAAGCGATAACACTTCCAAAAGCCGTAACTACGATAGTATGAAACTTGTATTGTATTTTATTTTGATGGGTTATTGTGAATTTGATTGAATTTATTATAAAATTACGTCCGAATATCTTTCTGAATTAAACTAACGCATTCTCCGTTGTATTAAAAATTGTCATTTGGCCGAAACGAAGTATTTTTCAACTGTGCTTTGTTTTTAATAGAACAGTGTATGCTTAATAGAATGCGCTGCTGTTCCAGACCGTATGGTTTGTGATAGTAAAAACAAACAAGAGTAGTAGATATGAATATACCATTAGTGTAAATGGAGAGCGTATGTATTAGTGTGTTAAGCATAGGAGGTGTTA
>JAQFZC010002613.1:0-22171 GCA_034695205.1 Dicyrtoma fusca
GATGGAATTAAATTAGGATTAGAACGAATGAAGGATGGGGAAAAGCAACAAGTGTTACTCAACTACTGCATTTAATACGAATACGTATGTATCGTATGTGTATTTGCATCTGCACATTCCTCGTGTACTGATAAGTGAGTGTCATGGCCACGTTAGAAGTGATCATGGCGTGTCACGTCTTTGTACTCTCATCCAACTACTCCATACTTTTTCCTTGTCTCATTCAGATTTCTTCTGTTTTTTTTTATTGGTAGAGTAAAAGTTGAGAAAATGATTAGTTTGTAATATGAAATTAATGTGTTTTTTGGCTTGGTTTTTATGATTTTTAGATTTGATCAAAATATTTATTGCTTCACAGCAATCTCTCACACTACACACATGCTTCTCACACTCCTTCTCTTCACCCAGTTCAGAGCAGTAAGTTGTTTAGTGTTGCTTTCAGCCTTTGCCTTGAGAGTGAGGAGTGCGTTGGTGAAGACAATAATGGGTGCTGTACACGGTCAGATGAAATATTGGAATATTAATGGACTAACGGGGATTTTGTCAAGGCGTCAGGGTGATGTTATGTGGTTAAAATCCATACACGCTTCTGTCTGGGCTGTACTTTAGTATCTTTTGGTGCCGTCAAAAATTAATTTATTATTTTTCTTTCTACGTGCTAGAAATCTGTGCCATTTTCCACATTATTAGTCATATCATACTATTTCCTGTTGTTGGGCGAAAACAAAATACAGTTTTGGGCCATATTCTGTGGAATTCTCAGTGCTTTCATGCCTACTGTTGACAAAGAAATATTTTCAGGAAAAGTCGAAAATCTTTATATTGTAAATTCTCTCTATTCACATTTAATTACAGTATTTAACGAAGAAAAGACAAACTTCATTCGAACAGAACAAAGCTGTCATTATCCTCCAGGGACGATAGCTCAGCAGACCCAGTATATGTACGTTCCATAGTTTTATTAATACAAAGTTTTATTAATAAAATTAATTAACATTCGTTCGTAAATGTATCTAAGAATCGCTAGTACTGGAAAATAAGTGGCGGATAAGAAAAGAATAAACCAATCCCTGCGATTTTCAAAAAGTTGACTGAAGTTCGTTGTTGAAGTTGAGGCATTTCTGAAAAGTGAAAATATGTTTACAGCTCGTTTGGGAGACATTTTACGTTTAACCTTTTCAGGATATGCAATTATGCTATTGTAAACGTTTGAATTCGTGCGTATATGTATTGCTTCGCCTTTTTTAAAAGACAATAATTCTAAACTAAATTCGTATACTTATGTAATATTTGCAAGGCTCCAATATTGTCTTTGAAACCCTGCACTGTGCAGTACATACAGTTAGCAATACTACACGTAAAGTACGTTTTATGGCTGACTTTCGATGTTTACAGAGATTTGCAGGATGAATCTAAAAATCAAAATAATTAAAGGTTTGGCAAAATATCTGCATAGTACCCTGCATGCATACATATTGCATATATGGTAAAAATAATACTAGTAAAAATAATGTAAGGCTGAAGGAGTATAAAAGTGATAAGGGAAAATCCCTGTTCGTCTCCCTCCAGTCTTGCTCATTAAGATGATGATGATCTCAAGTCCAAGCCCAAGCTGAGTTGAATGTGAATGTGCAAAGACAGGAGATATCAACAATTAGAATCAGAATTGGATGCAGAATGCATTAAAACAAGACTTTCAACTCCTCATTTGCACGTTTCCACCAGCCAAAAACCAATCCTGTAACTTTGTACAATATTAGCAGTGAAGCTGCGTATCTATCCACGTAATAATTTTACAAAGCGTACAACTCAGTGCGTTATTACTTATTCATATTCGCATAAGGTTTACAGATATCCGTCTCTCTCTATGTGTTTGCATATCCTTATCGAAATCTTTTATCCATTTTAATTTCCATCATGTTGCTGTAGTTATTGTTACAAGCTACAAGACTCTGTTGCAGACCGTTGAAAGTTAGTTAACTTATTGTTAGTCACAGTTAATAATTGGCTGCGCAGAAAGCCCAATAAAGCAGGAAAACAACATAGTTTTTCCATATTTCGTTGGACTTGGAAGCCAGTTACATACGTAGCCTATCTGTAGTGAGAGGATTAGATCAGATATTTAGGAAATTTGCAGTTCATCGTATAAAGTGGGTAAAAAAGAAATAAACATGCTTGAATTTTTCAGTGAATCTCGACACTAATAAAATTTGAGGGGTTTGGCTTTTGACTTTGACTTTAGCACCATGCCTACACGGCGTATGGTCTACAGTTTGGATTTGGCAAGTTGACTTGGCAGAAATCTATTAGTATGCAATCTGCATGACCAATATCAATATCCTCGCCAAGGTTTGGCCAAAGAAGTTTGAGATTTTAAGATTTTTAATCTGTACAGCACAACTTACTACACTACAGCTGCACACGTATTTTACTGCTATAATTATAACAGTGGCTAAAGCTGAATGTCTGTATATCTACAGATATATGGAAGTTTACAACACACGTTTGGTAAGGTCTGGTCTAAATACAAAGGAACCGCAGGAAAATTATAAAAGACAACAAGGACAGGATCCATCGAAACGAAACGAACGCTGAGTTTTCTATACGAAAGTGGATGCTGCCTTCGAAGCTATAATACTTGTTGAATGTCTGCAGTTATAGATATATTTAATAGTTGTCATAATTGCAATTGTACTTCAGTTGGACGACTGTCTGTTGAACTCTGAGTTTGCTGATTGACTTGTGCTTCATAGTTGAAATTGACTCGTTTTAAAATTACGCATCTTTAACACCTTCACCCTTCTTAATTTTCACTATCGAGCCCATCATCATCATGTTGAGCCGAAGAAGGAACAACGGAAAATGAAGCTACATAGCATAGGTGTGCATGCATTTGTCTATAATTATAATCATAATGTGTAACTTTATGATTGGAAAGAAGCCAGAAAATATTTAGAAATTAATATATATTAGTAAGTCAACTTTGAGAGCGAAACGACTGCGTGGCTTTGTAATTCACATATCACCGATGAAGAAGCACTGTGGATGAAGTTCATCACCTTGCAAGCATTTTCACGCTCCCAGCATTTCCCGAGCATATGCTTTAAAAAATGTAAATACCACTTTTACTAATTTGAAAAAGTGTAAATATCAGATTTAGTGTTTGTATGTATGTACAAAGTGTTAAAGCGGTATTTACGATGTTTCTAAACGGTCAAAAGTTGATTGTTGGAACTTACGTGAAAGTGACATTGGCTTACTCCACAATGCTTCTTGACCGACGCTATGTGCTTGGCATCAAGTACGTAATATGGTGTGCGCTCTGCGTTGCCAGTCCATAATCATCCTCATTGGGATAATCATAATCATAATCCATAGTGTACATTACTTGAATGCTTCAAATTATAATACGATTTTTTAAATTGCACATCACTTATTCATTCGTTTTGCATACAACTTGTTAAATGGATTCAAGACTCACTCCACTCGCTGCTCCATACATAATTAAACTGGCTCCTAGAAATAAAGATTTAGCAAAAAAAGAAAGAGCAAGAAGACAGACAAAAAAAGCTAACGCTATGGTTGCTGTGGCTGGTCATTATCTGATTATTATATTTACAATTATGATTCCGATTAGCATTTCCATGATCAGTGTTCGATATTAAGATACGACGGACAAATATAATTATAAGAATTACAAGTAAGTACAACCAGTACAAGTTGGTGTACAACGTCAGGTACGATCAACTTACAGGACAGGACAGACGGGGATGACATCGCAAAAGTCCATTGACTGTTCAACGTTCGTATTCTTCAGAATCATATTACACATTTATCAAGCATGTGAGCTACACATCTTTTTCTTATCCCCCCGTTTTTACTTTTACAGTTTCTTTGTGCATGCATTAGATTGTATAACTTACATACAAGGAAAGAAAGATATATGATTATGATTACACATTATTATTATTATTGTGGCTATAATAGTTGATGTGAATTGTTCATGCATGCAGCATTGAATGGATGAGTGAGTGGATCAATGCATAATGGTGTGATGACTTGAGCTTCTCTTTGTGTACATCATTTGAATAGTTACCTATCTGTTATATAATAGGGAGGTTAGTATTTTTTTAAAATAGTTAAATCAAACAGAATTATTAGACAGACTGTACAACGAGATCGAAAAACTAAAGGATCCTGTATATGGGATACCACTACAATGTATATAACTGCAGTTGACTTTGATTTGCAGTTAGTATTTAATTATTTGATTTTGACCATGACCATATCAACTTGATTTATCATATGTGAACACTAATTTCAATATATAAATAATAATTATTGTATTATTTTGAAACATCAGTATTGTTGTTATTGCAGTAATTTCAACAGGTGAATTGTGATACGCAGTGTAAAGTAGGTACCTTTATCATCGCAATTGCCCGAAAGTACTTTCCCTAAGCGTTAGATCAAGCCTTTTACTACACTACTATTACTAATTTATTATTTATCAATTTTTTCACGTATTTATTTCCCATTTGAATCGACCGTTTTTACATCATAAGTCGTACCTATGCTTAATGTTCTGTCGGCTTTAAAGAAAAAATTCAAAAATAAAAAAGGCAACAGACAAATTATCTTCACTGATGGTTATAAGTATGTAGCTTGCTTTTTGAGTAATACTATATTAAATAGATGGTATAATTTTACAATTTTATTTTGTATGCACCTATTAGGTACTTTTAGGTGCATATGTTGATGTGGCAATGAAACCCAGGACAAGATGCAATGTGTTTGCAGAATAGTTTGAAGGTGTAGAGAGATCAAGTTTTAGTCAGTGATTTACAAGTAAAATGAAGACTAATAGACAATAAATGACGGTAATTACAAAGTCATCGTCATCAGTATCTGCTTTATACTGTCTTCGTTTGCCCTTTCTTCTGCTCAATTTAAAATTGAAATTGAAGTTGAAGTCGTAATGGTAATTGAAATTTCTTGATAAATGATGGAATAAATATTAATAACCGCAATACGTTTTATTTGTTGTATATTATCATTACATATTTGCTCATATATTACTGTAATATTATTTAGTAAGTAGTTAATACGTTCTTATAATATATACAGTAGCTATATAGCTATCGGTAATTACTGGTACCGGTTACTTCGTACTCGTTAGTTGATTTTGACGTGGGCTTTTCAGTTTTTGCGGGGACGGCTTATTATTAATGTTTGCATTGTTTTGGCTTTGTTGGCGGTTGAACAAATGTGTTTTGCGTCGTTTTAACAAGTAGGTGCCTACGTCGATGCGATGCGGGCGCCAGAGTCAAAGAAATGAAATGAATAATTGCCAATTGCGAATTCAGACTGTGTTACAACAACAACTGTTGACTGTAAGATCGTTTTTTTTTACATTGTGCAATTTTATTGTAAATACTATTAGTTAATAGTATAATATTTAGTGTACTTAATTCATTTTTCATTTCATTTTGTTTCCTTTCCGTTTCTTGCTTGCAGGCTTGTCTTCTTGATTCAATGAGGTTTGGTGGTGTGGTGCGTGTGTTGAAGGAACTGAAGAATTGCGTTGTTGGGGTGTAAGTACCTACTTAAGTAATTGCAGTTCGTAATAGCATTAATGCATGTACTAACGTCAGTTTAAAGACTTGAACAAAGCTCATTACAATTACATTGCATAATTTCCCTGGCGGTGGTAGAATCGTAATAATTGTAATAAATAACATGTGTTCCTTTTTCCTTTTGACTTTCAGCAGTATCTCAGCGTTCAGCTTTCGACTCTCGATGTTCGATGTGGGAAGTATCATCGTCAATCGTCCAAGGAACGCGAACGTTGGAACTCGTAGCTATAGAAAAAGTACAGCTAGCAACCAGACCAACCAACAGAACTACTAACTACCATATCTACCATACTAACAACTAATAGAGGAACTTCTTTTGCTGCGTTTGACGTTCAAAGTTTCAAAGTATCTTCGAAGTTGAAAGATGAAAGAAAAGAAGAACGGAATCCATCATTCAATGTCGTCGTCTTCACTGCTGGATTTTTTGAATTGGATTGAATTGCTCAGTCCTGTCTCCTGCCAACGGAAAAGTAATAAGACAGAAAGAGCTGCAGAACCCGACCGTATGATTCTCATGGTGAATGTTGATGGGGACCACTATTAAACGAAAACGAAGATCAGAGTGAGTAGGCAGATTAAATTAAAGGCAACTAACAACTAAAGGCATGTTCCTTTCTTTCATTCTTCTAAAGTTCATATAAAGTTTCGACTCTAGTGACTAGTATGTTCGATTCGATCTTGTAAGTCACTTGTGAATAGTTAGTACAAAAGAGTCATGTTATTTTCTAGTACGTAGATGTTGTATGTGCGTGTGAGAGAGAGACAATAATGAATAAGTGCACCATAGTTACATGGAAATGAGTTCATTTGTTTAAATAACGGCAAGTTAGCATTAATGAGGTAGGATTACGGTGCGATTACAGCTTCAAGCTAATTAATTGACTGACGACCGGTGCATCGCCGTGTGATGTCCATTCGATTGTCGATTCAGTGTGTGGGATATGATCCGTCAATTTTTTTATTAGCACTTTTTTTATCCCCTTGGCTTTTTATTTTACCAGATACACATCGGGACTGAAGACCGAAGAAGCAAAATGACCATTCCCAAAGTTACAAGGCACTACGAAGCATAGGTGGCGTTAATCGAACGAAATGTGATTTCTAAAACATTGCCGCATAAACCTTCGGTAGGCCGATTTTGTATAATTATTCTGTTTATTTTTATATTGAAGTATTTTTATTGTACCATTTTGCTTTTATTTAATACAGTTTTGAGGTAGACAAGTTTGGTTCTTCAGTGAACAAACTATTGCCTTCATTTTATTGTACACGGAGGCTTACAGACAAGAAGGCAAAGCTGACTCTTCTTCAGTCAACAGTTTCTCCTATTTGAGTTTCAACTTTGGGACTTTGGGCAAATCAGTTTTTGAATATGTAGATTTTTAATCGAATCGAATTCATCATCCCCATTCCTCCGGCACGACCGTAATGGTCAATCGTAGAAGTTGTAGAAAGGCTGAAATGAAGAAAGGACTTGCCGTTAAACTTAAATTCAAGAGCCAACAAAACAGCGGAGCGGAAAGGAAATGCTAATAGCTGATAACATGAAGTGCTGAGGCGCTGGTAAAGTTCGTCAGTTCGTGAAACTCTCTGTTAAGGAACTAAACTAAAATGATCAACTCACCGACCGCTAACACAACTCATTAGACAGTCAACCATAAATATGAAATGAGTAAAAACCTTTTTAATTTTATATGAATATCGAATATCCTTTTAAGTGAGCAAATGTTCAGCAGTCAATGTTAATGGTATGCATGCGTACTGTGGCGTGGTACTCATCAACTGAAACATTAGTTTAATTCCCGTACTTACAAAACTCAAGCACCTTTCTATAAAGGATATGGGAAAGAAACTAACTGCTCAGTTCTTAAGCACTGGCAACTTTTTTTGCATCATTTCAAATGTCAGTGGCATAAAGCAAACATTTATTATATTTTCAACTTTAAAGGCCTAGCCATGATCATGATGCAGTCATAAAGTACAGTAAGTCGAGTAGTAATATTAATATTATTTAACAAACCTTATGCAACGCTAGGGCAACGGACAAAGACAATAATTATTACAAATTACAATTATGGTATGACGGACAATTGGAAAGACATGTTCAGCGTGTTATGGCTAGTAAAATGCATGTATGGAAATTATTTAATTTTCTTGAATTGCGATTTAGCGATTTGAAAGAATTGGTCATTTGTTTATTATTCGGTGGTATTTAATTTAGGTAATAGCAAAGCTTTACTTGAAGTTCTTGAATAGGCAGGTACATGCGTTGCTTTTACTGTATCTCGTATAGGCTTGTAGTTATATTTTCATGAAAGTTCAAAGTTGCCTTATTTAAGGGAGAATGGCCGATGTAGGTATGCTTGGTACTAGTGTTTTACACCTATGTAAGTATGTGATGTATCCAAAGTCAAATTAATTAAGTATGGTAATATAATGAAATGCATGTGAAATATTTTTTACTATTCTTTCCAGTATGAATATATGTATTTTTTTCCACACATTTTAATAATTACGTAGTAACTGTTTCCGTTTTTCTTTTCTTTTAGACTTCGTCGGTGTTTTGAGAAGTAAATATTATTTAATACTGTACTTAGCACGGTGTACTTGACTTTCAATTACATATTCAACATTCGTGAATGGGTTTTTTACGGAGCCGTAATTATTTGTAATCACTCCTTAGAAGTCATCATGATGAGTGTTGAAGTGAAAACCTTTAAAGTGGAAATTGTGTTTGAAATTCTAACGACGTAAGTTTACACAAAAGTATTATTTTTCTTTTGATTTATTATGCCTATGTATGTTGCGTTATACAGTGACACTAGATTCATTTAATCGTTCAGTGATGAGTTGTGAAATCTTTTTTAAGTTGGGGGTGTACTGTTTAATTATTTTACATCTTGGGTCTTAGATTGCTATTGCGTTTGTAGGTATTAAATTGTCTCCTAGTTAAAATTCCACAACATTGCGTCATCGGGTCTTACCCAGTATTGGTATTTTATTTAGATTGAAGAAATCAAAATGGATTGGAAATGTGATCTCGGACAAAATTAAAATAAACATTCCGAGAATTAAATAAATAATGACCTGGAATTGTAATTTATACATACAACTATTCTGGAAGTTAATAATCAAGAATTTTTCAAAACTTCTTGTCACAAAATGGACTCTTATTACATTATGACGTGTACGTCTTTGATTTACAACTGGTTGGTATACGGTGGCGACATTGCTTTGCGGCTTACGACATGACTGACATATTTACAAGAGCATAATCCTTGTATATCAGATTTGTCTAAAGTTAAGTCACTTATCTTTTAAAAAATTCTTTCTCTTATCTCCCGCAAAGACGTACAATCACATGTGCGGTGCACCAAGTAAATAATGATTTGTATATATTATGCTGATAGGCCATAAGCGACAATTAGGTCAATATTAATTTAATAGGTGTGGTGTGTGTAATCATAAAATTTGTCTCTCTGTTGTTCATGACAATGTGTGTATATTATAATTTAAAAATTCTTACGACGACGGTTAAAGAAATAATCTTATCAGTGCATGTGAGTTTTTAGGAATTTCAGGATTTAAATTTTGACTTGAGATTTTTCATATTGTATATAAAGTTGTACGACTACATAATTTTGTAATTATTGACCCTTCGACCCCCACAGATAACTTGTTAACAAAAAGCGGACAAAGGGAGGAAAAGATGAAGAAGCGAGAAAAGTAAAGTAAAATGAAAATCTTGAAAGTTGAATCCTTTTAAATGTTAGAAATCTCGTCAACTTTTTTCTCTCTTTCAATTCCAGTTCCAGTTTAATTTTCTTCCCTACACAGGAATTCATCTTTTATGACGTTGCTAACATTTAACATCAACATTCAAAATGATGAACACCAACCAGAATGATTTCTTGCCAGGACCAGACCAGCTTTCAGATGACCGGGTGTCGGGACCTACTTTCCGTAAGTCCAAGTGTTAAGGGAATACAGGGAGAATAGATTGCATTGTAGTTCCAGGAGGCCTCAAACGGTCGGTAACAAGTTCTTGCAGCACCGCCGATGGCAGCCTGGAAGATTGTACATCAACACTTCTATACTCTGTGTAGGTTCAGTCCATCTCTGAAGTACCTACCAATGCTATGTACATTTTACATCTTATTGTTCTCTGAACATATATCGTTTAAAAAATCAAATGAAAGAACCACGAAAGCCACCACACATCAAATAGAAACAGTGAACAGCCAAGAAGCACTACAGTTAAGTAGTAAGACAGGCCAAAAAATGAAGCCTCAATTGAATTGCATGGAAAAGTGTTCGTTTGACTTACTAGGCTGCTGTATTCCGATCCTAACTTTTGGGTCCTGGGTATGCTTTGCAGTCGACGTGAAGACAGTGTTTCTATTTAGTACTTAGCAAATGACGGACATCCAATTTACCCTCCGTATGCATACAGTCGTGAGTCTTAGAAGAAAGATAAGGATAACGCAGTGTACCTACTTTATGAAGCATTTTAGTTATTTACACATTTGTATGTATGACATGACACGACTCATAATATAATGTGTTCCTTTTTGTTCTATGTATACCTATGTGGGTTCACAGCCGCAGCACTGCTGGGTAGTTGTTTTGAAGGTTTACAAAAGTGAGTCAAGTCCACAAGGAAAATACAGGTTCGTGCCCCCCCTTGGCTCAAGTCTGATCATGACCCCTGGGGTCACTATATTGCACTGCGAGGGGCTTTTGTATGCATACTAATATACTTCATCTTACAAGACATAGAAAAAAATGAAAAACAAAAAAAAGTCAAGTCATTGGGATTGGGATTGGATTTGGAAATTGGAGGTAAGCAAATGAAAATGAAAAGCAAAGTAAACTTAAAAACTTAAGGACTTTTGGTCATAATAATATTTATGTTAGTTTTCTTTGGTTTAGGTTTTTGGTTTGGTAGGTGAGGTGCATAACCTGCAACTCATGGAGAGAGTATGTACGAATGTATTAACATTGTACTAGTTTTGTAATAGTTACCTATGTATACTATTTTGTACTGATTTTTTCTATAACGTTTCGGATATCGTGCGTCAATTTCAACCGTCTTGTGTTCCTATACTTCTTGATTAGCTTCCCACTATTACTATGCATTACTCTGAGCAGATATCTCCTGTTGCTTTTATTTTATTTTAGCTGGCTAGCCAGACCTGCATCTGCAGTCTCCAGTTCAGTGTGTAGCGTCGGAGTACAAATGTGCTGTTGCGTAATTATGTATTACTAAGCAGATAGACGCTTTGGAGCTCTATCAAAATTACTTTATCGAACTCGGATTGGGGCAGGTCTTTCATAAAGGCAAAACAAAACATTTCCGTTTAAAATGGCACAGAGCGCGATTTAGAGCGTTTTTATAATTGTAAAGTGGTCCTGACACGTTTTCAAAAGTTGTTAAGCTTAGTATAATACGTATATTTAAGTCTAGTTTAAATGAGCAAAACGAGATATTAAAACCTGTAGGAATTTGTCTTGTAACGTCATATTTGAAATGCCCCTTTTCGAAAGAATAAGATTTTAAAATTTTGATGATAGTGAAAAAGTTCAGTGAAGTATGCATAGATCTTAAATCCCTACAAAATCTGTTCAAAACCGTGTTTTCCACTATAAATAATTTCCTGGAGAATCCCATTAGATTTTTATGGAAATAGGAATGCACCTTTATTCTGTTTATCCGTATGGCTGCACACTGCAGTGCACACTTACACTTTTTTAAAGTTGACTGGAGATGCGTCCCAGTGGCTTTACAAGTTGTACCCTGGGTCCTACTATTACATTCAAGACTGCATTTTGTTATTGTATTGTAATCGTAACTTGACATGACATGAAATAGTTTTACGGCCACTAAATCTTCAACCTTCCTTACGCTTTACTCTACGCACATTGCTCTCCTATAAGTGTAGCTTGCTTTAAACGTTCAAATATTGTAATAGATCTTACAAATGTTCATATTTCATGGACTTTCGTTACTTTATTTTCGTTATTGGGATTCTGATGCCGATTTCAATATTTTAGTATTTCAGTTATTATTTGAGGGATGTTGGAGGAGGCGACGAGCACAGCAGCACGCGAGCAGGCAACAATTCAACATCTTTTATTCAGAAACAGTTAATATTTCTATGCTCTGGGAGGGAGTCTAGTGTGGAGTGGGGAAATAAAATGCGTAAGCCATAAGCGTACAAAATATACGTAGAACATAGTTAATGCGTTATATCTAAATCTGAAATGAAAATTACGCCCTTATTAACAGTTGTTAGTGTCTAAATTCTTTAAAATCAGGAGACTGCTGTGCTACAAACAGCGAGGCAACCAGCCAATTCTGTAGTTTTTAAGTAATTATGTATTTTTTGCACTTTTTATTTTCATTTTTTAAATTCGAATTTATTCCATTTACAGTAAGGCTCTTAGCACATGCGGTCTGAGCTGGTGACTGGCGACGATTTGATTTGACTTTATAAACATATTTCAAGAGCCATTATATGAGCCCAGCTTCAGTGCAGTTCCAGAATTTAAATTCGAATTCAAGTTCAAGAATTTTAAAGCGGGCACAAACGTTCCCACTAATGCATAACAATAGAGGTAGAACTCAGGAGAGATAAAACATTCACGTTTTTTACTATCAATACAGGACCGGGAAACAATTACCTGCGTGCATCAATAAACAATGGGCATTTGCTTGCATGGCGTTTGCGATTCCCAGTGCGATTAGAAGTACGACGACAGACTAATAACATAAGCACGGAACACTGGTACGCCTGTTCGACTTTTTGTAATAAACGATTTGTTGAAAAGTAGAGAGAAGAGTGTGAACATTTAAAAATGACTATCCGGAGATGCTCACCGTAGCTTCACGACCCTAGAATTAAATCGTTCCCATTTCTCAAATATTCAGCGTTCAGTTCGTAAAAGTAAGTAATAGTTACATACTTATGTGGTCCCTCGCCCTGGGTCCTGTCTTGTAATGTCTTTGGGTATAATTTAAAAGCACATAACCTATTACATTGTACCCACAGCGGAGCTAAGAATAAGACTAAGAAAAATAGACTCTAAATGCGTGTTTGTGTTGATGTTTTTCTTTCTTTAGATCCCGTTGAGCGTTTGTAGCCGCAAGAAGGAGAAGAGAAGAAGAGCAAGAAGGGAAAAGAATAAAAATCAAGGCACAATGGGTGTCGCACAAGACTAATTTGCAACCCACAGTCAGTCCGTAAATTTTCTCACTATGAAAGCTAATTGGCTCATTATAAGGGCATAAATTTACCAAGAAATGTTCACATTATTATGTAGTACTTCACTTCACTATCTTTTCAGCGGGCTTCGGGTTTAGCGTTGGATTTTACAGATTCCACACGAGTGTACTCTACACCATTGTAAGATGCGATGTGCATGTATCCATATTTATATTTACTGTGTACTCATCTTTTTTCTTTAAGAACTAATATGTAGCAGGAATAACTAATCGTGCGGTAGTAAGTCCAAGTAGAAGTAGTGAGTGAGTATGCACACGCGAACATTATTAACATCATCATCGCCACTTTTTCATTGTCTATGAGAAGAGTGTAAGAAGTATGTACGAACTATTCGACTTCAAGTATAATATAAGTTTGCCCTAGTCCATTATTTAAGTAGTTGGTTTGGCATGGCAGTTGGTGCTTGCGGTAATTAACTGGGAAGAAACCTGAAAGAAAGCAAGTCCTGTCTATGAAGGAGCTAACGCTAAACATCTAAACGGCTAAAATGTAACGTTTAGGCTATGCGTGTATTACAGGTGCCGGTATATTTATAGCGGCTTGTAGCAGTATGCATGTGTAGTATTATAGATATTGCGAAAAAATATTCTAAATCCTGTTTATAATCATTTTAAGCCGTTGCTAAATGTGGAGAGAAGATGCTTTCGGTTTTTAAATTCAAAATATCATATTTATACACATGTTTTCAGAAAGTGAAAAACCTGCCCTGTGCCCATTTATACGTGTGTATGCCTAGTTTTGCGAAGTATAGAATTTTTGAATTCAAGGCTTGAAAGTATACATAACATATTTTGAATTTTCCCAACTATTCCTAAATGCATGTAGTGGCTGATACAGCCCCAACGTAAACCTTCTTTCTATCTTTACAATTTATATTAATTACTGTAGCTATTACAACCTCAAAGACAAAGTCTGGATTTCCGAATGTCCATGCCGAATAATTTACGTGCGCAATTACAAGCATGCAAAACAAAATACCTATCTGTAGGTTAAAAGTATGCACTTAGCATAACTACAGAGAACACGTATGTAGGTACACGTATCAACTATTTACAACGATAACATTCCCCCTGCCTGTGTGTATCCTATCAATCTTAACTGGAATCTTATCGAAATCTCAAAGAAACGAAATACATGGCTTCGGCATTGTTTAGTAAAAATGTGTTTCTGGTTGTTTTGTGGTGTGAAAAGTTGCCGACTCCAAAACTCAAAGTCAGCTGAACAACTTATAGTAAATGAGAAGTGAACATACTGACACGACACGATATTAAATGTTGCGATACACGCTCAGCTGTATTGCTACGTAGGTATATATGTACATATATTATTTTATCTCTAAAAAATACGTGAAATACTCCATCTGATTTTTTCCGTAAATTCAAAACCAGCATTTTGAAAATTTTAAAAATATACCATTTAATAGAAAACCATTTTTGTTTTAAAAACTAGGTATATCAGTTCTAAGAAAAATACGTAGTGGAAATACGTTTTGCATTTTTGACTTTGGAAAAATGTAGACAGAACATCTTGCATTTTTACAACACAAGATTTAATGATTATAGTATATACAGTGATCATTCCACTGCAGGTCACGCTTTATCTTTATGCATTTTTAATGTTTTACATTTCTACACTTGACACTTTTACAATAAGGATTATCTCACATTTTAATTTGTTGATTATATAGGAAAGTTTCACTGGCCGTTGCCATACCGTGGTGTACATAATTTCTGGACTGTATTTGGACTTGGTTGGATGCTAATCAGTACAACAGACTACTCTACAGGTACAGATAGTTCAAGCTAAAGCAGTGTAAGTTGTTCCAAATTCACGTAAGTTACACCAACAGAACTTTCTGGCTTCTTATGTTACATTCACATACGAAGATTAAGTATAGCCGATTGAATTTATGCAGTATATCACACAATTTTTAAAGGTATATTTATATATGAAAGGTATTACTCATTTGGACTCTATTGTTTCAGTTTTCTCCAAGTCAGTGCATAAGACTGCAAGATAAATGTGGTGGGCTTATCGTCAGAATTTCGTTTTGAAAATTTGAAAGCATTAAGTATTGCCTAAGCAGTGAATGAATAGATGCAATTAAGTCATATGTATTCAAAGGAGAGCTGGAGCTTATCTTCTGAGCAGCAGTTAGTCATGTAATAATACAAAATACTATCTGTGCGTTTAAACAAAGCTTGACAGCCAGAGTCACATCATTATCATTTTACGGTCGGGTCGGACGGCGGACTGCACAGCTTTAAATACTATACTACAACAAGTCCATACACAAAACTAAACCAGAGCCGTATTAGACTGTATATAGCAAGGAAGACATTAAGGCTAATCGTGAGTAAGTATCATATATATCCATAGTGGGCAAATGAGAAACGACCAAAGGAGTTAGCAGGAGGAACACAATGGGAAATAAATATTTAGAAATTTAAAACCATGTTTCGTTTTTCGTTTACTATGATAATTATAATATTTTTAAAATTTACGGTATGTACTGACTCCTTACTGTGTATACCCACTACTATGATGTTATTAGAGTTACGTTACAAAGTATTATACCGCCAATGCAGGTTTAAATTCTACATAAATCATAGCTGCGTTTGGCAGGTACAAAATCGGATAACTGCTCAAATTAGAAATCCAGTAAGTATATTACCTACGTAGTACTTTTGTAGTAGAAAATAAAATCTCATCTTTTCAATAAACCTAGATGTTTCTCTTTGAAAACGTGTGATTTGAATTCGCTAAAAATGCTGTTTTTGATTTCGAATTTTCAAAAAAAGAAAGAGTTAGCTTGGCTATACCCTGGTTATACTCAGATATCATTTTTTGAATTTCGTCATATGTATATGTAAAGGAAGCTAGCAACTCTTGAGTTGCCACTTGTCAACTTCAATGGCATACAATGATGTACAGGTAGACAGACACGCACAAACTAACATGTACACTACTGTAAATTGCATAGGAACTTTCCTTTGCGCTGGCTGGGACTGTGTTGTGTGCGTAAGCAAATAATTTGTAATTATTATTTGAGTAATTTGTGATGGAAGGATGTAAAAATGTAAAATGACCACCGAAGTTGAAGTGGGCATTTGGGATGGGTGTGGACTATGGACAGTGGTGGTGTGTGCAGAGACATTTATCGTAGATAGTATGTACGTATACGTACAATTAGATACCTGAATAAAATATATGTGCGATTATGCGATTGTACATTTATTTATGTTGGTAAGATGGATAGATGTATGTGGCTACTTAAGTTTCTGTTTCTGCTTCCTATTAGCCTTTGGTATGCATGTGTGGAGCAGGACAGACAATGCAAAGTGTACATAAAAAGACCACATTAGGACGAGAGCCAAGGCAGGACCATTGAGGATAATTATGATTAAATTGTATAATAAGTTTATGTTATTGTCATTGTCGTTGTCACTTGACTGGCTCTACGTTACTTTTATTTTGAATGAATGAGAAGGACCGACGAACCAGCCAAGAAACCAGCGCTCTGCGCTCTGCTCTGATAGTCATACATTATAATTACACATACGAGTACATAACGCCAGTCAGTGACGGTGACAGAGAATTTAAATTTTCAATTTGAAATTCAACATTTTCCAGTTTTTGAGGTCAATGTATTCATTAGTATTCATTATTCAAGGAGCTGTCTCATAATCTGGCGATTAGCTTAAATACATCTTCTCTACTCTGGGCAACCTGCCTGGGTGTCAAAACTTAGATGTATATCTAAACCTAACATTAGTATAGCTTTATATAAAGACAGCTCTGTGTAGTGCATCACAAATAGTTAAATACTTACAATCTTTCAGTGTACAAAGTTATGGTGTGTTGTTGGGGATGTTGAGATGATAATAAAATAATATATAATCATCTGTCAATGCCGGTGGTGGTAGTAAGGTGCATGAGAATACGAATGCAGGTACTTGTCTTGACTGGGCTTTGGCTGTAAGCGCTCTCAGGGATGTTACTGTTAAACTTGGGCGTAAATTAGCACTGAAGCTGTCTACAATTGATTTAAGATTTAAATTATGACTTAAAACGACAGCCATATTGGCCAATTTAAACTTCAATTACCGTTTAAACGTTTTGAATGAATCATATTTCTTTTCTTTGAGATTTTTTTTTAATCAGGTGGCATTCTGGCTCCGGCATTTGCATGGCCAACGGTTGTGTCGTTGCGTGGCGTTGTCGGTGAGTGTGTGTGGTGTGAACAGACAGAAGAAAACACAAAAGTTCTAAGTGCCTCTCTACATATTCTACCGCAGTCCAAATGGAAATGAATAATTGCCATTTGCAATTTGTCTTTGGTCGACTACATGGTAATTGCACGCATTTATTATCATTAGTATGTTCGGGATATGCCTGTAGCAAACATCCTTCTTGCCTACTGCAGATCTCAGTCATAAAGAGGCTAAAAAATTAAAAGCAGCAGCCGAATGTTATGTGATTTCTGTTACAGTTTCCTCTACCACCGTTGTGGTCTTCATTTGTAGTGCAGTGGTAGTCTCTGTAGTAATTATTATTAGATTTTGATTGAAATTTTGCACATTAAGTTTGACTTTTAATGTGGCTAGCAAATTACGCTCCAAGTATTAAAAATAAATTATAAATACATTAAAATGGATTTTGTTATGTATGCAAGTAGAATATTTATTTCACTTCCTTTAATTATAAATTAATGGACCTTTAGATTGTAGATACATCTTTTCTTTTTTCTAAACTGCTTTTCCAGATTTTAAAATTTCCATTTACACTAGCAACTTCAAATACTACGGCGAAATTGGAGCTTTTGATTTCCTGTTTTACTTTTAGCATGTAATAGTTGCTACAGATAATCGACTTTCGTAAAACTACCGTAGTCGAGTAGTACTGTTGATAACTACTGTGCCAAATGCCGTTGGGTGGTAGGGACAGGGACTGGTCTGTATATGTAGGGATCTGATATGGTTAGGATATTAGAATATGATATGAATTTGGATTTGGATTTTACGCCGGCTTTTGACAATAAATATGAAAATTTCATACAATGGCTTCATAAAATCACTCGTTACTGCGATGGTTGAGCATGAGATGGGAAATGAAAAAAGACGAGAGTCCGCACTCCACGGAGATACAGAGAGAGAGAGAGAAGAAATACATAAAATGACAAAACTTTACGAGCATTTCTAATTAATTAGTGTCTTAATACTCCTTAGTTGCGCTGCCAACGTTCACGTTATCTCTAATAGTAACGTTTCTGTCACCCATAGTTCAAAGCCACCTATACTCCAGCCCTTTATGCCTTTATCCATAACTATCATCCGTAATTACCGTAAGTATCCAATTAGTTTCTTCGGAAGCTACGTGGGTATCTTTTTATAAAACTGGATTACCTCAGCCTCACCTACTTTAAAACCTTGTGATTTATACGACAAAAATCTGAAAAGAAATCATTTAAAGCCCGGTGGCTATCAGTAGTTCAGTGGTTGAGTTAAAAACTAATCAGAGATTTACGGCTTATGGACTGTAAGTGCGGGTATATTCGTATACTACCTACCTACGCAATTGAGTCATAAGCAGGCTAAAAAATTGAACACAGCAGCGCAGTATTGTAGATGCCTAAATACCTGAGTAGCAATGATAATAAAAATCCTTTTTCCCCGTCGTTTTCAAAGAAGGCCCTGGTAATATTCACGAGTGCTCAGATATTAAAATTTTACGACTTGTGATACTTTTAAGGGAACAAAAGCTACGGCAGAACAAATAGAATCAGATAGACCGTGCAGTGCTTGCCCTCCCAATAATGTGGAGGCTAAAACTGTCACTACTACGGGAAGCTCTTTTTTGTTCTTAGTTTTTGCAATTATTGACAGTGTTGATTTTTTCTTTAATTTTCAGTGCACGTAAGGACGTTGATAAATAATGAATGAATGAAATGAATTCATTCCGGACGGGTCAAGTACAGTTCAGCGAGTACAAGGAAGGGAAATTGCTAAAACAGAAGATGTTAAAGTCTGCGTGTCCGAGGTGGCTATAGAGTACAGTGGCAGTGGCCATGAAATGTAAGTAATCGACAATTGAATTTAATTGGAAATTTGAAAAACAATATTCAAAGCTACAAACTTTCTCCCCTTTCCAGAACCGGATTCAAACCGTTTTGAGCTGCCCGTTTCCCCAACCTCCCATTCAAATGCGAGCAGTGGAAACAAATAAATACTGAATGAACTCCTACACACAGAGCTATTCGAAATGGTACCAGCTCTGGAGTTGGTGTTGGTGTCCCTACCTCGTGGATTTGAACACGGAAGTGAAAGGCAGAACATAAGTGAAAAGGAACCGAAACAAATGAGAGGGGGAAATAATGGAATTGGAAAAGAGATAATCCACAACAAAGTAATTCTTGAAATAACGCATCCCTACTTATGTAGACAGTATGTATGCAAAATGTGGTGTTCGTTTACAGGCGATTCATTCAACCCTCCAAAGCTTAGCCCTCAGCGTCCATTCGCATTGTCCGTCTCCATGTCCGGCGATTTCAATTTAATTTCCGAAGCCATAGCAATACATGGAACATGAGCGATAAAAAAGATTCTCCCCTTGAATTCAAATTCAAAGCAACAACAATGGGATGAGACAACTGTCTGTGCGTACCTCCAGAAAAAGTCCAGTCCTGCCCTGTGTTAATACGTACAAGAAATAAGATTACCTTTGTCTTGAGGGGGAACTGTTAAGTGGAAGTCCTGGGCCTGTGTGTATGTATACTGAGGACGTATTAAGTGAGGCTGGTCCTTGTATTGTAGACGCGAAGGAGAAGAATGGTCGTTGGTGTACACACAAGACATGATTGAGTTTCTAAATACATGAACAAGGAGGGAAGGAAAGCCTCGACGAGGAGGACCAATAAATTATTGACAACAAGAATCAAATATCGTTTAGATGCATGCAAGCATGGGAGGATGGCATGGGATTGTATGGTGGCTCTTGGAGTTTAAATCGAATTTGAAATCGTAAAGGAAAAGTGGAGGTCGGAGCGGGTCCCAGAGAGATATAGAGACGGAGGAAGGCATAGTGGAGAGGAAAAAGGGTGTATAAAGACAATAAAGAGCACGAAGTGCAGTGTTAAAAGATGGATACAAATTCAAGGGCCCAAAACCAGAAGCAGAAGGAAAAGCGCATCTTCAATTCCCCTCACATGGTAAATACTCTTTAGAATTTGTTGACGGTAATAAATGATGTCGTTGAGCTCTTTTAGCTCTTCCGTTTCATTCTCTCGCTATCTCTGTATTTCCGTCTGCCCCTATTTTCTATGTACTCGGCTTAACGGTTTAACCCTCTGCCGTACTTTCTAGTTTCTCCTGCTCCGTCTCTCACGGTTACGGTTTCTGCTATGCGTAAAATTTTCTGTTTCTATTCTATTATTCCATTCTTCTAACTTCTGGCACCGCCACCGCCCTGCTCTCCTTCTGTCCGTACTCTAAAGTAAACTCACGCTGTCTATTACTTACTGTCTTATTACCGGTCTAAACGCTTGCAAGGATCATCCAAATATATGCATACCTACCTGCTCCTGTCTACATTTCCATAAGTACCTGTGTGTATGTAAATGGAGGGACAAAAACAAAGTCGAAGCCGCATACCGGTCCCGGTCCTACTACACTTTACTTCTTTACGCCAACAGCCAACACCAACAAGATCGACCAAGGATGCACCACAATAAACAGTCCAGAGACCAGACCAAACGCAAGAACAACAAACATGGTAGCAGCAGTATAATTTCCAAACCACCGCAAAAGTCAAGTAGGCTTTTACAGGCAGACAGGGCCAGGGTCGACATTGTAGACTAATTCAGTGTTGCTCCTCAATGCGTACAGCAGTATCCCAATTGTAGGCGTATTATGCGTAAGTACTTGCGTTTTGCATTTAATGTGTGGCAATGTATTGTTTGTGTGTTCAGTTTGTATTTAGTAGGAGTCTAATGCGTAAGACAAGACAAATACATACTGCATGGGCTGAGACTGGGAGGACGGACGGACGTACGGAGCGTATAAATGTGTGCCATGTTTTTATGGAATGCAGTTTAAATTCAATTTCCCTTCAGCAAAATAATAAAAGTTGATCTCCGCTCGGGGTTTACTTTACTCCCTTTACGACACTCATTGCTTTCCGGCCAGAGGAGCCAAAGCCAGAGCAACAGCAATGAATGAAGAGACTACGCTCTGCGCTCAATGCACAGTTGAATCTATCTTTTCTTTCCACAGAAAGAAAGGACGGCGAAAGGCTTTCCTTTTCAGACTCACATGGCACAGATATACCTATGAGTCAGTCTATATAGAAATATTATAAGTGTGCCTATATGTATTAATATTCCTGTTTATTCTTATACTTATAGGCCGGCCGGCGAGAGACTTTGAGACTTTGAAAGTGTTGGAGAAAGACATTAAAGACGTAAAAGAGCAATTTGCAATACGTTTCTCTGTGGCCTCTGTCTGCCCTTTAAGCTTAACGTAAATTCTACTCACCAACTCACACAAGTTTAGATCACGCATTAAGGCGCTATCATCATTTGCCCTGCTTGTAAATGACGGGAGCTCTCACTCACTCATTTTTTGTATCAGACTAGAAACCATCAAATAATAATGTTGCTCCCTCAGCTTACGCTCTGCTTGTAAATTTTACTACAAATGCACTGATTAGCAGATTACTCATTCAGATTACAGCCTTACTCTCAAGCTACACGAACATGTCCGGGAAGTAATGAAGTAACCTTGTATAGTTGTATAATTGCATAATCATACTAAAACAATTTAAAGTGTGTGGCTTTAGTTTCAGAGGTATTGTGCCAAAAGAAGAGAAATCAAGTAGGTCCAACATTTGAAGAATTAACATCTGTAGAAACCGAAAGCGATACCGATAGCAGCCACTCCATACTTAGAACCGAAGGATTGAGGATTGGCCACAGTTGTGCAGTTAATGGCGATGACGATATCGGATGACGAAACTGTAATGTTAGTGTCATCTGGCTCGGAAGTAACAATATGGACGGACACAATTCAAATAAAAGGCGCAGAAGACAGTGAGTAGTTAAAGACGCAGGACTCAGGACGTCCATTTGTGACCATATATAATTTTTACGAAGCGGTAATTGAGACATAAACTTTATACTTTCATTCGCTCCAATATTTTTAGACTATTTAAGTACCCATAAAGACTTCCATGAAGTCTCAATGAGCGGAGTTA
>JAQFZC010002614.1:0-22167 GCA_034695205.1 Dicyrtoma fusca
AGGTCAAGCTTCTTTGAAGCTACCTATTTGTGTCATCGTTATCTGATTGGAGGTATAGCTAGATTATAATGTAATATACGACTTGTACTATCTAAGGTTATATATCCATTGAGTAATTATGTTTCTGTATATTTGTTGGAAGTATTAACAATAAAATTTCCTTATCTGTGCTTAAATTTAAAAGTCAGTTTTTGATACTTTGTAGGTTTGTTTCTCTAAGCATATAATTACTTCATAAAAGCAAATAGTAGCCGCATTGCTGCTATACATTTAACTACAAACGTTGAGAGTTGACCGGCTTATACAAACCTAAACTACGAGCGGTTCTTGTTGCTTTTCGGTAGCTGTCTTGTTTACCTTTTTGATGTTAAGTTTCAACCGCTCTTTAAGTTACAAAGTAATGGTACTAATAGTGCTCTTTTCATTTGAACCAATATAATAGTAGCAGCTACTGTTGCACCTAATTGTCTCTTCGTGTAATTAATTGTAATTTCTTCAATTTCTTAACGGACTACAGTTCAAATGTCGTCAGCAGTACTGACACTGCGGTGAATTCTTTGTCCGTACGGTCATACTGCAGTGTAGCGAATATTTTACTTAAGTTGAAGGTTCACGCAGAATTTGGACGCTACAGTGCCACGTCCTAATAATCAGTCGTCAAATTAAGATTTTTTGATATTCTTAAAGATGTATTTATTTGGAAAAGATTATTTTAAATAATAAATACAGCGCATAAAAGCTAAAAGAAGCCTTAAAAATTTCTGACCAACTATTTATTATAAAGTGTAGTAAAGTATACTTACATACTATATGAAAATGTCAGAAAAGAAGAAAGGAATCCTAACCCTCGTGGAAGAGGTGAATTGAATTTTTTAATTAAAATAATTTTAATAAGTCTATATATGTATAAGCGTAAGCTAGGTACTTGGATTATTCTAACATATTAGCTATGAGCACTGTAGGTAGATTCAAAAATTTAAGATGTATATAATAACAAACATGATAATTAACTAGTGAAATAAAACTTTGCAACTTGAAATATTGTTTAATAAAACAACAATGTGTTTTATTGCAAGGAGGACGAGGATATGCTACAAGAAAGGACATCCAGTGATGCTTCTCCTGTCAAGTCAGTTAGAATAAAGTCCTTTAATGATCTTAACATCGAGTTACTAACTTTGCAAAATTCAAACACTCACACGGACGTCCGAATAGAATGTCAAAATGGGTACGTCTGCACACACCATTCTATTCTGGCTGCAGCGTCACCCACAATTGAACGTATTTACGAAAAAGTAAGACAAGCGAATATTAACGTATTTCTCTAAATCTCACATCTGATATTGGTAAGATGAAGTTGGATAGTGATGAAAGTATACTGTAATTTAAGTACTTGGATTGTTACAATTTGCAAAACCTAATTGTTTTATAGAATGGGAGCGAGAATGGTAACTACCTAGATGAAAAGGGTCGACGAAAAATTAATGCAAGAACTTTTACAGTGAAAGAAGTGTCGGAGGTTCTGTTCTTGTATTATATTGGAGAGACAGGTCCATGTTTGCCTATGGGACACCGCAACCGATCCCGGGAAATCCATGGTTTTTTTGGCTCATTGGAAGACATTGATGTACTCTATCCACTGGCCAAGTATGATGCGAGTAAAGTAAAGAAGAAATGCAAGAGACTTGAGAAATATTTCATTCGGTTTAGCATTTACAACTATAACGTTAATGGTGTGATAGATAGTTTTTCGGACTTCTTTATATCTGCCACTGGAGATGTTCAGGGTATGACAATAGTGTATATATGTATTATGGAATCACTGAAATTGATTATACCTAAGGTAAATGATAAAAATATCAAAACTGCATTTCCTTTGTTTTACAGCCACAACCGTCGAAGAAGTGAGAATTACAGTCGACAAGCTGTATCAAGATGACAATCTCGACCTCGTGTGGTGCAATGATAGTGACTCAGTTGCTATCGAATGCCCTCGATGCAGAGGCCCACTTGCTAATTTAAACGAACTAGCGTCACATACAGCACAATGCTATCCAATCAACATCAACACTCATCCAGTAAATCCACAGAGGAGTCGGATATTGACATATGAGTATGACGGTTCACAGATCATCGAATCTGTTTCCAGTAATAATATCCTACAGGGAGCGGCTACCAGTCCAGTCAGTTCTGCGGTCTTATCGTAAGTGAATGCATTCACTCAGTTCAGTACTCAGTGCTATTCTAGCGTAATGAAGCTTTAAAAAATGACGTTCTAATTATCATAGAAACTTGTACTTCCCTACTTAAACTTTGATATTTCATTTTCATAGCATCCTTAAGTCCTTAATATAAATTGCTTACTCGCTATTCACTTTTTTGAAAGGTAGTTTATGTCTAGCTATTACTGGCATAATATAACAGCGTATGACATGACACAATATTAAGAGAAACTGATCTTTTGTAGCCCACAGTAGCTTTGTTGATTAATAACTTTAACTATCTGTAGAGCAAGTTCTGCTGGAGGAACCACCGCGCCTGTCACTTACGTCGCTGTGGTTTGCGATGGCATATTAGTATCTGTTGGGACCGCAGAGGGACCCACGATGCAACAGAATGAACTCTCTCAAATTATTTCGCCGGTAGATCCAACTTCAAGTGTTCTTGCAGAGAGTTTGAACGACCACCTGGAAAATTTGAATAATATGCAAGTATGTGGGGAGTGTAAATGTCGACTGAAAAATTTTGAGGAGGCTATGGATCATGTAAGAAGTGACCATTTGTTTGAGGGCCACCTGGTTCGCGCTGATTTTGCCCATTTTACGAAGATAATTCAACCCTTTGATCCGGAAAACCAGAAGGTTTATCAGTGCAAGTTGAGCGGCTGTGCTAAAAGTTTTGTATCGCCCACAGGTAATATCGTACGGGTAGTTTGAGAATAATATCTACAGAAAAGTATTACAAGCCCATTTTTTAATAATAAAATTATACTAAATAAAAAGATAATAATTGTATTGGGCTTTACTTGTAGGATTCTTGGAACACTACAAAATGAGCCATGATATTAAACATCGATATCACTATGAAGCGTCTCCAGTGCCTTGGTGTAACTTTTGTCCCCGGACTCCTGAAAACCGTGAAATTTTTGAAGACATCGTTGAATTTTTTCATCATATTTACGAATGCTTTAAGGTTTGATCGCTATATAGTATTACTAAACTGAAATTATACTAATAAAGGACTATAGTAATCTAAAAATAATAAATAAAATTCGGCATCGTTAAGTCTGTATGTACCATCTTCTTGTTTACATGTTCTTATGCTTAAAAATGGTTATCTCGTAACTATTATTTGCAGGTTAAGAAAGCCAAGATGGGGAAAAAATGGAAGCTTAAGCTACAAAAGGCTAAGAACAAATATTCTTCCCCTGACCCCACTTCTTCTGAATGGTACAAAACTATTGACTTTCGCCCGCCACGAGCTACGACAAAAGAAAACAAGGAAAACTCTCGACGTCGGGGAAGAACAACGTCGATGTCCCCATGTCACGGAATGGTTCTTCGCTCTCGCTCCCGGTCGAACTCTGCTAATCCATTTACTGTTCCTCCAGTCAACAAGCTACCAAAAGGATCGAACAAGCAAGATCAACGTCCAACGAAGAAAAACACAGTCATGAATCACAAACAAAAGGCATCAAACGTGTCAAAAGAAACAAAGAAGTCAACGCGAACGTCAGCGCCTGAAAATTCAGTGGAAAAGGCAAAGTCTAATTATTACAAATACAAGTATCAGACAAAAGAGAATGGAGTCGGTATGAGTCATGTAAGCCGAAAAGAAAAGTACTTTTTAGAATCCAGATCATCTAGGCAATCTCAGAAATCTCCCAGGATTCGAATGGATACCAACCAGAGGGGCAATGACGGAAAAATTGGGAAGCGAATTCTGTCCTGTGAATTTTCGCCCGTGAGAAACTGCAAGGCTCCGAAACATTCAACGCCTTTGCCGAAGGCAATGAGTCATAGAAGACGACCACAGACTTCTGAACATTGTTATAGCACAATCCTAAAAACCCCCGGAAATGTGCACGGGACTGTGCAAACTGAATTTTTAACTCCACATGCCGACTTTAATTCTGGATCTGAAGATGATATCCCACTATTAGATATAACGACACCTCCGCGGCCACTTGCTTCAAAAGACTCTCACTTTCGTAGTGAGGGACAAGAGATCACTCTAAGGCCACCAAGCACACGCATCCCAGCCTCCCCTGACAGTAGTTGGAGTAGCCTTAGTCGTGAAGAGCATTACAAATCCCATCCGAGGTATTCACCACCAACCTCTTAATTACCCGTGGATGGCAAGAGCTAATTAGTCTCATTTTTTACAATTAGTGGAAAGTGTATGATTTTTTATGTTTTAGACCTTATCTTCTTACCTAATTTATTTTTTGACATGTCGTAGGCAAGTAGTGACGTGTTAGTATTGTGATCAATGCGTAGATATGGAAACTTGAATTATTTTAAGTATTTAATTTTAAGTATATAGGTAAGTAAGTATTTAACTTACCTACCAACATTACATGTTTTTGAATAATAAGAAAAAGCGCAGGATGATTATTTTGCCTGTTATTTCTTACCGAATGAATTAAAGTGCACGCTGCACTTTTAATAATACTCTAAATTTAGCTTTTGAAAACTATTATTGTTTTACCCCTTATAGGTTGTATATGTTTGCTTTCTTTATTAAACCGCTTTTGACAGGACAACTAGGTGTGTTATTGTTACAATGAGTACGAGTACAGCAATGAAATTTTTGTTTAACTTACACTGATAATTACAAATTATAATACATCATTATAATTATTATAATATTAGTATATCCATATTTACCCTTAAAATTCTATTGAGTAGAAATTCAATTACATTAGCATTAATTATTATTAAATTTATGATTGCGATCTGCGAAGTAATTCTCATTAAAATCTTCGTATAAAACGACATTAACAGCGTAATTGTTATTACGTTATTCGTTCGACCGTAAAGAAATTAGAATAAGTACCTAGAAATAAATAATATGAGTAAATACTTAATAATAGAACACTCCCCCACCCAAGATTTGGAGCGTAACATCTTTAAGTAGGAAAAATGAGGAACTTAATATTTTCAAACAATTCGGAAATATTTGGAACAATTTTTTGTAACAGTCCTTACTGTACACCAAAAAATTGTCCCACATATAATTAAACGTAATATTGGAAATTAGTTCTAAACGCGTAGAGTTCGAATCTTGAGTAAATCGTAACCTTTTAATTTGGTAAAAACTGAGCAGAATTTAATGATCCTTCACCTTCATACGTACTATCATATCCCTCCTACTTTAAATAATAATAACTAATTATTTATCAAATTCAATAAATTGAAAAATATTTCACAGTCTTTCAAATTGCCTACCGAGAAAGTGACCAAATTATTACAATAAATAAAATACGAATCAGACGAACAGTATCATATTGAGAATTAAATAATTATTTACATAATGATACTGAAAGCTTAGAGTACAATACGATAATAATACAATACATCATGGTGTACAGGCTAAAAATATTTATCTGAAATTCTACAATCTTGATTCACATTTGACCAAATGTTTTAAAATAATACAATAGAAAAATATACGTAACAATAATAAAGGTACATACCTACTATTTAGTTTACGGGTAATGACCAGTATATAGGTTATAGGAGTAATGATGATACAAAGTTAAACTCTAGGAACGGCTTGTTTTAAATAATTTGCATGCATTTGACGAGCATGAGCCAAAACTCGTGCCACATTATGCTTCCTAACCATCTTATCAAAGTACATAGCAGTTTCATTGTAGTCTAATTGATTGCGCATAATGTGTTCCCGATGTTGCAGTAAGAGTGTCAAGGAGAGAAACATAAGAAAGGAATTGCCTCCACCAAACTCCCCAGGGGGAGGCAATTTATTTGGTGGTCGAGATTTATCCTGGAATTCAGGCTCTTCTAATGAGTTTTCATCTAATTCGTAAGATTCACTACAGCAATGTCCACTATCATTCTCGGAATCATTGCAGCAGTCTCCGCTGGCAGCATGATGCTCCGGGATTCCTAAATTATTATGGTTTCCATTAGTTGTGTTTGTTGATTGGACCGTTGCTGTTGGCACTGGCTGTGTGCTTGTAATCGTATTTGAATTAGTTATGTTTTCCTCGGGTGCATCTGACTCTAAAAGTGTACCACTGCTATCCATACTTGACTTTGATCCTAATTCTGAAATTTTACTATTAGCCTTGTTGTTACAGTCATTGTCCTTATTACTTGGACTATCGGAATGATTCTGATTCTGATTGTTGTGCAAGGATAATGATCTATGGAGATTCAAACTATTATTTTTTGAAAATTTCTTTGCTTTGGTATAAACACAATTATCTATTTTAGAAGTCTTCACATTCTCTTCATCATCCCCGTCATCCTCTTCGTCGGAAAATACGGAGTGATGCAAATGCATATCCATGTCTACGTCCACAGAATGAGACTTTTCACCACTGCCCGATACAGTTGAGGACTCCGAGGAATGCGATGAGTTTGAGTTGCCAATTCCATTTCGGGATTTTGCATGATTTATTTGCCAAAATTCCTTGAGATTTTTTACCATTTTTGTTGGTTTAGTGGAGGAGCCGTCCCGGAGAGACAGGATTTCAAACGGTGAAGAACTGAGAAAATCTCTAGACGTTAGGATCTCCATGGTTTCGTCCATACTGAAATTTAAACGGGAACATATTAAATAAAATTGAACTAAAACTATTAATATTCCTCCACCTTCCATAATAAGTAATTAAGTGGTGCCGTATGCTTGTAATTAAATAATATAAGAAAAAGAGTTTACCTGTAATATGGTTTTCTACGAGACGATTGAGAAGCTGAGGAAGCAGCCGGAGTGGTAGATAAGGAAGTTAAAGAATTCTCGTCTAAACTTAAATGTGGGCATGCTTTCGATTTTCTGGCTGACATACGTTTGTGTCGCAAATCCAGTGAGTGAGAAGCGGTCGACGATCGCCTTATCGCACAAACTTTTGAATAAGATGAGGTAAGGGATGGAACTGGGATAGGAACTGACTGAGAAATTATGCCAGTAAATTTAACCTGTGACCAAAAGTAGTTAGATAAACAATACAATATATTAAATTAGAGCCAATTAGTTGTATTCAGCTAGTGTTCGATGTATTAAAATTACAGAAACAGTTAAATACTCTACTAATACAATATTGTTTGTGTACTTACACAAAAGAACTTAAATTGACGATCGCATTTAATATGCAATCGTACTTTGATACGTACGACGTCGAAATAATTTCTGACTTACTTCAAACAGTGGAACATCTTGAGGCTTGTAGGGAAGGGATGCCCATAAAACCTCCATCATTCTCAAGGCATCCTCGAAGGCGAATTCCCGTTTCATTTCAAGTAGAAGCCATCGATAGCAGAAGAGCAAATCATCTGCCCCTACTGATTTCAGATACCTCCAAAATATATTGTCGTAGTAAGCCAGTGCTTCCGCCAAATGAGCAAACTGTTTCACAACCATTATTTTTTTTATCAGATCAACGATTTTAACCACATAAAGGCATGTCAATATGACGGACGATAAATCATAACATTAATAGCAATAAATCTGATAGCAAGCCAAAGCGTACTTTCATAGACATGGCAAGTCCGTCAGAGTTAAAATTAGGCTTCAGACGATCCATTAGAGAACAGAAGCATATGTACGCTTGGGCTTCATCTCCCATTGTAACGAGGAGAGGTGATGCCAAATCAGACATCCCTTGACAGTATCCCACTGACGGATGATTCAGAGCGTACCTGCGTTTCAAACCAATTCAATTAAAAACATTAAATCCAATCAATGTCACTACACTGTACTACATACTATACATGTGCATACAATCAACAGTATATTATGCTACTTCTTTTTTTTTTTATTCCTTATTTACAGCAATGGACGAGTAAACAGTTCATGTGCTGCTACCATACCCCATGTGTTAGAGCATTTAAAAAGAGTATCTAGCTGCTTGTTGTTGCCTCGTACATTTAGTTAACCTAAAATATACTCTGTTGCAACCCTCACTTATTCATAGTAAGTCAATAAAAGAAGGCTGATACTACCGATATCCTTTACCCTTCATGCTCAGACTTGGAAAGTTCCATGAGAGATGAAAAAATAATGACAAAAACAATATTGTTGCGTAATTAAAACTTCCACACTTACGTTGTTAAAATATTAAAGAGGTTAGCAATGTTTTGGTTGTCATCATGGCCAGCAAAGTATTTTAAATGACGGTCCGTGCGTAGGACGTCCTTACGTACCATGTTGCTCACACACATGATTTCATCATTGACCTTTAAAAAACAAGGAAAGCATTAAGCAGCTGATTTTAAAAAACAATTTTGAACAAAAGAATTCTTGCTCTACCATAAAAAACATGTCAGCGTCCTCTGCTTCTTTAATATATTAGAATCAGAATATGCATCGTATTATATTTGTCTTGCTGCTCACCAGTCCATTCTGAATAGAATTTTTCCACACATCTCGTAAGTCATAATATTCTTTCGCCTTGCTTCTAATATACTCCATCCGTCCATTACCAGTAAGTCCGCCAGGATACACATTAAGTAAATGTTTCCAGACGACTTTCCTCAGAGACGGCTCAATCCCGCCATGGTAACATGCAAACCGGAGTTCTTTAGGACGACAAAGAACACCCGCTGCATCTAAATAATGACGAAATTCCACGTCGGATAATGGAGGTCGAGTCGTGACCACAGCAATGTCTTCAACGAATGTCTTTGCTTTCTGAACCCAACGTTCCATCTGTGATTAAAATACATCACTAATAAAATAACAATGGCAAATATTAATAAAAATCACAAAATAAAAAATTAATGCGATACAAAAACAATTTAGTACAAAGATAAGTAAACGGTATGAAATAATTGTTATTACCGTATTAAATATACCGGCGGTATTAATCCTAGAATTAAAGTTAATAGGACTGTAGGTTTGCGGGACGACTGCATTGCCACCATTGCGTTCCTCCGGCGGTTGTCCATTTTCAACAGATCCATTGGATGGTTGACTGGGCTTACTTCTACTATGCTGAGTACTTTGATTCTGGGGTATTTGACTAGCTTGTATCACTTCCGTGGTTTTAATTAGCTCCCAAGCGTCCTCATCTACAGATCCGGACTCATCCCCATAATTTATCTTGATGTTGAGCGGATCGATCATCAATTGAAGGTCTACAAGACAATTAAACCACAAGATATTGAACCCTTCAACTTTTATATCCCAGTATAAATTGGCACGGCTTTAAGTAAAACAAAACCAATTACCCGGATCCGAAGCGGATACAAAGGCAGCACTGAGATCCCAATCGGAAACCATTGGTAAAAATGTTTCGCCACCAAAGTCGTCCAGAGCCCGATAGCTAACCGCAAAGTCTCTGCAATTCCGAGCCATAGCACAATACAATAAAAAACATAATCCAACTTTATTATTTCGGACTGAGCGGAGCGGAAGAGATATTACACTTAAGTACTCTTGTCAAAGCTAAACCGTGGACTAGACTCAATCATACAAGTGTTTTAAGCTTAAGGATGCACCAAACTGAATTGTCAAGTATCGGTCTACACGAATGTACTTAGATATAGGTTCTTCTTAGTATCACTTCAACGACACTGTATGACTAATTACGAGGAAGGCAGTAGATCCTTTGATACATCCATGTAGGAGTAAGACAGGGAAAAATAACTTTCGTCTATTAGTAATAATCGGAGGCAGGTAGTTTTTCATGAATTCTGGTTGGCTGTCGTCAAGCCATCATCAGACCTCTACGCATCCCCCTCCACTACTGCACTGAGGTGTCACTAGGCTCACGTATGTCATAATTGTCTGTACTGTAGTGACACACAAAGGTCTTCCCTATAGCTTCAATTCCTTCAACAGCTTCATTTACAAATTCTCTTTTATTTCTGTATATAAGAGAAAAACTGTCCAGTAACATTGGTTTGTCTTTCTATTTACTCATATACTTAAACACTAATCCGTGCAACTACCACATAATTATGTACCTACATGGAAGTCAAGATTAAATAGCATGAGGGAATAATGAAAAGCTACAGGGAGCCAGATACTAACTAGTCAGTCTCATATATATGTCCACCAGAATCATCAGAAACGGAGCTCGAGAAATAAATATAGTTATCCCCGTAATGATAAGGTTCAAGAGTTCACTACGACGATAATTTCTCGAGTTGCTACAGCCTCACAACAGCTTACAACTACAAGTCAACATTTGACTGCTGTCATGTGTACTTTGGGCTAACCGGCGACTAACCGGCTGAATCTCTCCGACCACGAGCACTCTCGCTGACTCGTAGTCTTTTCAATTTCGGCATTTTGCTTCACCCACGCTCAACTTAAATTTCATTTTGTTTCTATTTAAAAGCTCTACGGAATTAATAAAAACTGACAATCGCCCAATTACTAACAAAGGAGTTTTAAGAAGCAAACATAGACCACAATGTCTGATCATGAAGGAGCCCTCTCCCCCACTAGTAAATCAAAATGTTTAAGTTCAACATTATTGACAACACTGAGAAATAGGACGGATCGTGAGTAAACTTGGATGAAGGAGCTAGTAGAAGAGATTATGGAGATTTCTAATATGCCAACCTAAATAAAATACGGGATCCTCCATCCATGAGAAACAATGTCAGCTGTTTAGGAAACTATCGGTACGCTCTCAGATTTTGATAGATTGCAACAAACAACAAAACTAACTGTTAGTTTTTTACTCCTTTACCACCAATTCTATGCATAATTAGTTATATTATACAACATAGCACCCCTTGTACCAACAACCTCGTGGCAATAATACGAAGCTGAAATAAATTGAAGGTTATAACAAGGGCTTCAAAAACTTGATTATAATCGACAATTCTGGTGGGAAGCCAGTAGCATCTTAGAAATCAGACGAACAAAAGCAACTAAACATAAGTAAAGTAGAATACCATGTATCAGCATGTCTCTAAACTACTGCCAGTGAAATTGACAACAATAGGATTATAACATTGTTAAGTTCAACAATACTTTTCGAATCAAACGAATACATTCAGTGATGTTTGTACCACGGGTGTGTCCTCATAGTATAGTATCACTGGCGATAGTGTCATACTCCTGTCGAACAGGCAAACAGTGACGAGGGTAACATATCGGTACATAAATAGGTATATTGGGGGTATAAAAGCGTGTATAAAGTTGAAACTTGGTGTTGAAAGTACACACCCCCAAAATTGTCGACTCTTATTTGTCATCAAAACTCAGAGCAGAACAGTTACGCAGGAGAATCGAAGAATAGACAAAGGTCCCAGAATCAGAACCAGGGAAGTCATTTCGAATTCACCAGAAAACAACCTACCAGTATCCCTCAATAATCTAAAAGGTTTATGTCAACAGTGCGGACGTGACAAGCAGATAAAAGATATATCAAAATATTGTCTGAGCGACACGAGAGCAAAATTAGTATTTATAAGCCAGTAATATTTACAAATTAGGTACTTAACTCTCCATTCCCGTAGTCGATCTACTGCTATATAGGATATAGTAATGTGCACGCTGCATGCACATACTGAAATTTCTATGAATACATAATTCTAAGATCGTGTTTGAAATATGCATTAAAACATAATAATAATTACACAATCAATAATGAAGGGACTTAATATTGCATTGCAGCATTTGTCTTCTGTATATATAGGTAACTATTAAATAGCTCCTCATGAATATGAAGCTTATAATTTATTAGAAGTTCACCCTAACATTAGATTTAAGTTATAGTAGGAAATCTTATTTTTCTCTTGTCGTCAAGTTGTCAACTAATACTTTTTGACATTAACGCGTAATCTTTATCAAGAGGTGATCAGTAATACAGTAGGACAGCAAAACAATTTTTTCTGACAGGTCTGACTCAATCAAAAACAAGAAGTTTCGCTTTGTCTAGCTTTCAGCTATGTAACTTGTTTACGTTTACAAGGCAATGTCGTACATACAACTTGAATTTATATAGTATCTTTTGATTCACCCGATACCCGAGTGCCCCGAAACAAGATATAGCATTAAATACACTGACCAAAAAAAATGTTGAAGGACAATCGAACACGGAATAATATAATTAAGCACACATAGCAACCGTTCGTAATTCTCATGTATTAATCAGTTTAATTATATTTTTACATACCCCTTCAAGTCAAATGCTCGGCCAACAATATTTCGTAAAATTTCAATATTTGTAAGCTGTGGATCCACCGAGAATCGACGACTTTGTCCCTCTGCTTCACCTTTGCCCTTTATTGGAAGAAGCACAATACACAGATATAGAAATAAACTGAACTTCGGACTAATTGTTTGTATTCGTATGCCATTAATTTAAAATTCTGAAATTAGTTACTTAATATTGTGGATAAAAATTAAATCCCTTTAAAAAAATGTAATTACATATTTCAAGGAACTTACTTGAGCTTGAATCCGTATTGCATCTTGGGAACAAGGAAATTTCGTGATGGAAGGAGTTCTGGACATGATGAGATTTGATTTAAATTAGGAACGCCAGTTCTTTTGACTAGTATATTTAGTATCCGAATATTTAGATCGCTTTTTAAGTTTTGGTAGGTATAGGTACATGTGTGTTGCGAAAGCACAGGCGAAATCAATGCAAAGCGATATCGTGGAGTTTCTGTAAAATAGTATACGATCACTTAATCAAAGGACATATTTTTCATTTTTTAAATAATAGTATGTAATTACAATCTCTTTAGGCATTTTTTACTTAATCTTTTAACATAAAACCACGATTAAAGATTAATTTGATTATTTACCTCCCACGACTCTTCTGTTATGCAATTGATGTTTCTATGTGTCTCCCATTTAACATTAAAAATGTAGTTAAGACCCAATTCGATGTCAAATCGTAGTAGGGATATCTTCTACGTTGGGAAACGAACTTCATACTCTATTACAGCTTTTTTTTTATTTCATCGTATCAGTTTTTCAAGGTAATAAGTGTTTACTTCAGTCCTTAATGGCAATAGCAGGTATCTTGTAGCTGTAGGAGAGTCGCAGATTAAAGTTCAGTAAATAAACATGGAGCAGAATGACAAGGTGACACTTCACTGATCACAAATACAGTCAGTGACGATGATGACGAAGTTCGATTGAATCTCGATCGCTGTTGTTCTCGTCGTCGAAGAAGACTGGATTCATTTAATTAAATCATAGACAAGTGCATACAGTCAGTTCAACACAGCATCCCCGCACTGCTGCTGACCTTTACACATTGTAGGCTGAAGAGGTCGAAGACTTAGTGACTTAATTTCTGAATTCGTATGCCAACATCGTAGGGTCGCACTGCATGGTTAATCCCAGCTGAAACTGCCTTGCACTTCAGTATTCCGTGGAGCTTTCTATGTATATCCAGCTTTGATTATTCCCGTGCCCTAATTAATTCCATATAATAAAACTCAATCAAATCATCATAGTCTTTTATATTGGCTAACAAATATATAAGATTATACTGTCTGAATTCTGAGTAATATTTGAATATACTGTGCATAAAATAATACCAGAGCACTCTCCCTATCAGCTATTTATAGAATTATACTCATAGCATTAATTTGGCAAAAGAGAAAGCCACAATAATAATCATTTTATCAATTTGACTTAATTATGAATTGATTATGATACTCCCATTCAAAGAAATAAAAACCACAATTCCACCACCACAGAAACAGAACTATAACACGACTACTACTACCAAACAGGAAATGTAAAACTTATAAATATTACGTATAAAAATATAAAATCCGTATAGTGGGCCCAGTCCAGTCCACACTCATTTGATAAGTTGACACTTGTACAAAAAATATAATTATTAATTATGTTAACATATTCCGCCATCAAAATGGCAGCAACTTACTAAGGTTCTAAGATAAACAAATAGAAACAGACTAAAAGCAGTAAACATTCGACTTATAAGTAGTTACAAGGAGGTTGACAGTATCGCTAAGTTAAATATCAATTTTGCGGATATTTCTGGTATTTTCAGACAAAATTAGCACGCTGTCATGTCGGTCTGGTACTCTGCTACTCTGCTACTGGCTTGTCATATGAGCTAATTTATAACAGCAAACTGCGTCCAACTTTTTTAGTAGTACTATAACTAACGATAAGTACCCAAACTATAACCTGTTGCTAATAATAAATAATGATGATCGCTAAAATACTGTCAATATTATCAAAACTATGCCCGGCCAGCCTGTAAATAGCTGTTAGTTTGTTAGTACATACATGTAATGTTAAATATACTATCCTGACTTGAGTTCATCAAATATTATAGGTTGTAGGTAGTTTGACACATTACGTAATAAATTATAAAGGTGTTTAAAGTAGGAATTACCTCAATTCGATGAAAGTAAGTCAGGGTTAGAGTTAGAGTGGTTAGAAAAAACTCAACTCAACGCAACGTACTTACCAAAATGCAATACAATATTAATATTAGCATTAGAACAAATGACAAAATCCAAAATTATTACCTTACCTACTTTTACGATCCCAACTCTCCCAACATTAATAGCCCGAAAATACAAATACGGAAAGGCAAATTAAGCTTCCCCGTAATTCGTAAGTAAAAATAGCGTTTTAGATATAATCTTGCAATTTAGTAATTTGCATTTTTGGCAATTTTAAACACGAACACGCAGTCTAAAAACATAAAACAGCTGAGCTGCTCTTTCTGCTTCTTTCTGTTTCCATGTGCTGATTGCAGCAGCTAATAGCTTTCTCGTAGTATATACGATATAGTAGCTCTCTTTTTAACACTATGTCCCAAATCCCAAATGTATTGTACGGTACTTACTTTTGTACTGTCTCTGATGAGTCTGATGTCACTTTTTTCTACTCTACGGAACCTCAATGATGGAACTATTACTTTGCTACTTTCACAGAATCAAAGACCGTCCAAGACTTCCCCCCAAGGGCCTTCGTGTCTTTAACTGCCTCACGGTACTAAAATACACCAAATACCAAGAACGCTGTATGTACTTACCTAATTCTTATTATATTATGGCTCGTTGCAGTCACTTGAAGATTGGAATGAAAATAAAATGAAAAATATAAAATAAAAGCCATGGATGTCAGGATGTGGCAAGTGCCGATTGCCAATGCAATGTACCGATTGGAAGTGAAGATAAATTAAAATGAATCACTATCATCCACCTTCCTTTAGAATAAATCTAGGCATTTGCATCTGCCTATGTAAAGTACTATAGACTATAGATACCTTTATATAACTTTAAATAATACTATTTACGACAATATATACATTGTAAAGACTCTTTCGAAGTAACCTAAACCAAATGGAAGGAAAACACGGCGCTTATTACTTCCTACACTCTACCGAAATCGTGTGGAACCCATCATAGTATTTATTTCCTTTGATTATGACCCATCTGGAACTCATCACTATGATGCGTTCTTAATAATGGTAAGCTCATGCTAATGACGTTAAATGGACTCGCTTTTTTTAGGATGTGTTCCGGATGTTTCTTTGGTAGAGTGTGAGTGTTACTTACGTACTAGATAAAGGTATAGGGGCTTTATTATAGATGACAAATAATCGTCTTTCAGGTTCAGGGCGACGTGACCGACAGTCCCGTAGATAAACCGTGCCTAATTATACTGCTGCTATTTAGGTATCTTACTACTTCCGTTAGTTTTAATTACCATGTATTATATCACACATTAAACTGCATACACTGTTCGGGGTGAGCTGAACAACGGGAGAGGAACAATCCCTTTGCAAATTTAAACTAATAATAATAAATAATAATACATTATGTATATGGATAGTATACTAAGAGCAGTTTTGAGCAAGCATTAATTTAGCACCTTGTACCTATTTTGATTGTGACGTGCATGGTTCAATATAAATAAAATTACTTGTCCTTGGAGGGACGGATGTGTCCCCGTCTGTGATTAAGCGATTTATTTACAAAATACATTGTCATATAGGCGTACTTATGTATATGTAAAATGTTAGACCTGCGGTATTTCTACTCAGTAAACACAGGTGCGAACGACCTACGGTTGACAGCCATGACGTTTTTTCTCTTACGTAGGTATGCATAATTTTGATATAATTAAACATCCACTACTAGTACAATAAAACTTGTCTATTGCAACATGACTTACGTAGTGGAAAAAGGGCCAAAACGGCCAATTTTGTACACTAATTTTCCTAAGATTGACATAGTCAGCCGGTGGCTTATAGTGGCTCCTTGGTTATAATGACATAAATTGTTGCCTCCCTTGAAGAGCCACTAAATAGCCAGGTTTCACTGTATACTGTATGGGAAGGAATACCATTAACTGTCTATCTTTAATTCACCCTTCACACTTCACAGTCGAAGTGCCAGCCATGGTGCAAAAACGGCGTGTTGCTGTGCCATTCACGATTCGATTCTTGTCAGAACTCAACAGCCCATACAAAAAGAATCAGTTAATAAAATACTGAGTTACAATGGCGAGTGGGACGATGAACAATCATCATTGCGGTTTTTAAAAGAATACAATAGGAGATTGCATCAATTCAGTGTTGTAAAATTGGAAACTAAACACGATCTATATAACTCACGATAGCTGAGACCAGACCTTGGGTCGCAGAGTAGAGATGGGTATTTACTTACTTAAGCATGTAAAAGCATTATCTGTACAAGGAAAGAAAAGATACAAATTTTTTCAACTAGTAATCGAGATATAGCAAAAAAATAAAATTACATTGGTTAGTATTTACTATTTACGTACTATCTAAAATCTACGCTTTTTGAGGTGCTGGTTGTATCAAATAAAACGCTTCACACAACTTTTGGTTTGTGAAGATTACCCAATGAACATTTTGAGCTTTTCAAAAGCATGCAAAAATTTCCACCTTTTCATAAAATATCAAAAGAAACTTTTCCAAAACTTTTTAAGTGGGGCATTGTGCACTATTTCAAAAATACGTGTGGTAGTGGTAGGCAAGTTTGGCATCTTTTCAACAACGGTCTAAAAATGAGATTTTGAACGTTATAAAAGACACAAATATTGCTATGTAGTTATGACAGTTTGAGCCTTTTCAAAACCATTTACGTATGTAATAAGATAATTTTATAAACGATAATCAAAATGTTCGTTCACACATGTCTAAATATTTTATTGTAGGGAAAGAAGGTATATGTAGCTGGATAATATACATAATAATATGTATAAAAACTGATTATGTATTTCCAAACTTAGTTGTTTAGAAAAACAATTTTTTTGAAGAATTTCCTAAATCTTGAAAGCTTTAAAACCACAATAAATTAAGATTTGCTTACAAAATAGAAAACTACTTTGAAAACAAAAACATTTTTATGGGATAAAAATTGCTAAAATAATATTTTTGAAACCACGTACATTGCCAACACACCTTTCACAACAAGGGATTTGGAGGGTTTTCAACTCTACAAATCCGAATACACCTTTTAAGATACAACTTTTTGGAATTGTATGCAAGCAAGCTCAAAACAATTAAAATATTAAGGGATTTGTCTACATTTCTTTGCTACAAAAATCCTAAAAAGTTTATTTTTCGTATTCAAAAAGCAATAATTACAATCGAATATAATAAGGTGCATAACTGTATGACCCATACTATACCGACAAAAATACTATACGTATTAATTATTTCGTCTTAAGAAATCCTGCTACATAGCATTTGAAGACTAATAGTGTGCCTTGTCAGTATCATCATCGAAGATAAGTTTCATACGTTAACCTAAAGATGCTAACTGTTATTACGATCTTAATCAATTGCTCTTGAATAGAGGAAAACGGCGAGAGAATTTTAGGAATTATTAATAAATTCCAAGATATGCATTTATTAAAAAAGTTTGGAAGCAATGAGTGCGTGGTCGTCTAGCTCAAAAAAAGAATGACTTGCCCAATAGACAGTCGAGATTGATTTGCTTGAATGCTGCTTTTTTTGTATGTTGGAACGTGGGACGGGAAGGAGACGACAAGATACGACAGACAACGACAACTGATTTAATTACATACTTAAATAAAATACTCGAGATACAAGATAAAAAAAAATATAATCGTTAAATGCTGTCAATAGTGTCAATGAATGAACATGAAGAACAGAAGCCACGGATTAATATCTTTCCTTGTTTCTTGTACTTACTAGTATTTCAACATTATTACTGTCAACAGCAATAATCTAACCAACTTGGACAAATATATATAAAATTACACCAAACTTTGTCGTGTAACACAAAAAGCTATAATCAAATTACATAATAATTCAGCATTAAATAATACTCACAATATGTACTATGATATGATAGTACACAGTCATTATTAGATACTAGATAGAATACAATTTTTTAAGGGTAGGCAACACTGCACTGTCCGTTTGGTTCTGAGAATGTATTAATTCTCTAATCCTAATCTATAACTATGTATATACAGTATATCCTACACCAAGTCACCATCCAAAAAAAACACGAGGCATACCTTTCCATAGCATACTTTTATTATTTAAAAATTGAACAAGAAATATTATGCATCTACACACATAGTTTATATCATGTAGCCGCAGATCAAAAAACCAAGTACTATTGATCATATATTTTATCGTCAAAAAATTAAATTCTGTCTGCACTCCACGTCAAATTATAGTTAAGCTCAAAGACGTCATTTTGATGGTAAGACTAGCAGCAGCAGCATCAGCAACCGCTTTCGGACAAAGCTACAATTTTATTTGAATATTTAAAACCAATAATAATTGTATTACACAATAAAGTTACGCAATAGCAACTAAAATATTACTGATTACTCACATGTTTTATAAACTCCAGGCAGTTTGATACAAGAAACTTTCCAGGGCAGTGCGGAAAATTTCTTGTGTTAAACGGACCGTCTAAAGTAAACTATTGACGGCACACTATACTAAATTATGGAAAAATAAGTTGAGGTAGAGATAAAGAAGAGGACTAATAACTCAAAAGACACAAAAGCAAAAGCATATATCCATACATAATGCATCCATACAGTGAGATTAACACATAATACATACGTACACACTGCGGTGTATAAACAGATATTCCAAGTCTAGTCAAAACAATTTAGCTTACCTAATACTTGCCCGTAAAGTATGTATTTCCCCTAAATCAAAACACTTAAATATTATTTTAATGGAATCCAAACTAAACACAATTGAAAGAGCCAAAAACCACTGCACTGCACTGGTCACTATAGTCCTTAACAATAAAATATTTAATTTTATGGTCGCCTCACGAAATTAGATGTTTTTATTATTGTATCTGTACAACATAATAATTTTGTTAAAGGGCACATAGGTATTTTAATAGACCTAATACGAGAATGCACTGACAGAAGAGCAGTTTATTTTTTTTTAAATTGGATCTTATTACACTTTTGTATTGAAGCATCGGGCTGTAGAACAAGCGTAAAACCTCGAAAAAGGAAAGAAAATCTGCAAATTATTATGTATTAAGTAGGTATGTAGATTGATTAATTATGTACAGAATATTATGCTTTATTTTTATTTTTCAGAAATGATAATAGCAATAATTGACTCGAGCAGTTACTAACTAGCAGAAAATTGTAAACGTTCGTGCATTACGAAATGTAGGTAATGGTAAAATGATAATAATAGTATATAGTAAGTATCCGTGTAGGTGAAAGTTCAGTTGCTGCTGTTTATGAATGAAATATTTTACTCAACTTTTTTTTTATCAAGGCAGGGTACAGGTTAATCTAGTCACGGCAACAACGGTTTATTGCTCCATACACAATTCATGTGATCACAAAAAAGGTACCTAACTACCTACTTTTCCCAACCGTACTGTAACATGAGATTCGGTCTACAAGAGAAATCGCAGAAGTGAAAGTGTAGTTGTGAATGTGGGCGCATCGCACAAGCAGATTCACCTCAGATCCGAATCCATCCAAGGCTTACTTGGAAAGTGAAAAGTTGGAGGAGACTGTCGAGTGTGTCGAGGGTAGACTTTATATTTCTAAGCTTAGCAAAAGTATTCGTCCCGAAATTCGGGGGAAAAGAGTTGAATGGAGTAAAACTGAATACGACACCCGTTATTGTATTTATTAAGTGTACTACACTCTGCTCGAAACAGTGAGACTTCTATACTGAATTCTATGCATTACACAGTGAGCATGGAGGAACAGCACAAGATTGAACTCCAATAGAATACAAAACCGTACACAATAATAGAACACGGACAGGTGGTCTCTACAGCGACGACGCCAATCCCACCATCAACCTCACTTTATTTCCGTTCCAGTAAGCAAATTCAATTCTGGAAACTGGAAATGAGAGCTGTAGTGTCGACGTCTACTAGGTATATGCATCTGTCTGTACTGTAGGTTGCAATATTCTGTATGCTCTACTTCTTCATCAAGAGATTCAACTGCATAAGTCATCTCATGCTTCCACGTTCCAACAAGGCAAATTAAAATTCTCAGTAGGTTCTGACGTATATAAATGTGCTCGTGGCTACCTAACGTATAGGCTATGAAGATACGTATTTATGATGCTTTTATTCGCAGAGAAAAATGGCGTCTGATAAATAATAAAGTCCTGGTCCTAATAAAATACATTGGTTGGAATTCTTTGTTTCACCACAAACCCAGCCGACTTGGTGGAAATGCTAATCAAATCCCCTAGACACAATCCTTCCCACTGCAATTCCCAAGTAGGACAATTAACATGCCCCCACCCACGTATTTGTATGCAATATTTATTAATTTTAATCCATTTTTAAATAATAATGTATGGATTCCGGGATTCGGGTAAGATATTAGCATACATTTTCTATTCGTTATTTATGAGATGGCGTATTCACGACCGAGTGCGCTATCTTATTTTAAAATAATTGTCACAGACATTGCAACCAGCTAGCTTTAAAAAATCAAAGAATACGACTATTCTTTAGTGATGATAGTCTTTAATTCCATTGCGTGACAGATTTGAAGAACCACCTACATCATCCGTATTATTTTCCCAATTTTACCTACGTGTAAAACCGAGAAACCGATCTGTATTATTGTAGGATGTTTTTTTTAAGAGCTCCTTTGAGGACCCTGCACGACAGATACAGACTAACCGACACCATAATATCTGTATGAATATTTGTTAATTCTTTAAAATGATCTAAATCGCTCTCAAGAGAAACAGCAAAATTTCAGTCATTGTGTTGTGGAGGTTAAGATTGTTTTAAGGACACATGTCTCAGACCTGACCCATCCACTATTATCAAATCATGGTTTCACTAAGGAATTCATTTTGCAAGTTGATTATACTTTCACAAACTCAATCACTACGCTCCTACCCTTAATTGTGTGTCACCAAACGTTTTTTCTTATTCAGAGATAGGAGCAGTGTATGTATAAGCTGCATGTACTCTTACTCAACGTGAAACTCCAAATGGGCACAATGGGTATGTCTCCTATCTACTCTTAACAGAAATTAAGGCGGAACAATGGAATTACACACACTTTCTATAGACACTTGTAAACTATTAAAAAAAAATTGTAAACCCCTACGTTTGAATACCTCGGTACCTTACAAACATACAACACTTGAAAAACGAACAGTTTTATGAGTCTATTGTTTAAATCTTAGAAAACTTGCATTAAAACATTCTTTTAGATTTTGGTCAAGACTTTGATTCTTTCGGGTCGACAAGGTAAGGCAAGGGTGCATCAACATTAAACAACGTACCTAGTAGAGGTCTTGCTTTTAGAAACTTCATTTTAGCCTTTGTCAGCCTTTATGCCTTCAAAATATTGCTTAAAATAAAGAACTCTTCACAACTTCAACAAAAATATGATTCAAACAAATTAACCTGTAGGGTGAAGGCTTCTAACTGTGGTTGGCTTGTAACTGTGGTACCCCCCTGTTTTCTCGAGTGTCAACGGTAAATCAAAATCGAACGCACCTGGTTTTGAATCTTCGGGTATTAGACT
>JAQFZC010002615.1:0-22165 GCA_034695205.1 Dicyrtoma fusca
CACTTGGTGCTTGATTTTCATCCGAGAAGCACCAATGGTAGATTTTGGGCGCGGTCGAGTTTATTCAAAGACAATTGCGACGTGTACGTCGAATAGTCATGGACTGTCGTTTTATTATTGAACAAGACTTTCTATACCATCTTGCCTTGAGCTCTAAACAAGAATATAAGAATAAAATTGGCTCTGCAACAATAGATCAGTGTCAAGCAGTAGTAGAATGTCTCATTAATATTAAATTATTTTTGCACCCTCGAGAAACACAACTTGAAAGTGTAATCAAGGACATCTATGCACAGTGCTTGGTTGCCAGTGACATTAAAAACTTTAAAAGTATTCTTATAGAAGGACGTGACATAATACAGCAAGTGCTTGCAACCATTTTTCTCGACGTTTTGACTACTGAACTGTGCATTTGTATGTCTAATCATGGCCAATGTACTTAGGGTAATATGCCCAGAATTATATGAAAAGCTCATGGCAATATATTCGACACAGCAAAGCTTGGACAAAGTACCTCAAGTCGAAGCAGAACCACATAAACGTTTGCAACAGACTGTCGTGGAAGAGGTACAACCGCCACTCGAAAGTAGTTCGTCTACAACACAAGACAGTCCTCAAATATTAGAGGCGGGACCTGCAGAGGAAGACGAGCAATTAGATTGGCTGACATTTGAATCACAAAAACAAATTGCCGATCCCCATCCCAGTCGCATTCGTCGTCGTAGACCTGCCATTGTGAAAACTAAAAAGCCAAAACGCAAACGACGATAAAGGCTGTCGTTTACTATTCGTGTTACCATTGTTGCTTCGTTTGTCGCATTGTTAACACGATGGCTTCAAACAGTCTATTAATTTGGCTTTTTTTGCCATTTGCAATTTGCAACTATACGACAGACGAAAAAGCAATTATATCACACGACCAAGTTTTTCGCTCAAAGACGACTCCGTCTGCTGATCATTTTGCGTCGGCCATGATCGAGCGTGTGTTGAAACACGCAATTGAAAACGATTCTATAAACACGTCTGATGGCATAGGTATGTTAATTAACTTTTTATTTCGTCTTTGCACTATGAACACAGATTAACACTTGTTTTTAACACAGCAATGTATCTGACACTTGGCCTTGTGTTCATCATCACGACAATCAAGATTTACAAGTTTGTCTCTAGGACCATCCTACAAAAGGTCGAGTCTTGAGCTCGCAGGCTACATAAGCGCTTTCACACATGTGAGTATACTCATTTTTGGTTCTGCATCGCAATGGACACCTCTCAAGGCAACTCACGCCAGTCGCAAAGCTACCCATCTCCGCAGAAGCGCAAAAGGGTAAGAAAACACGTATCTACTATATATAATAACAGCGCGTCATTCGTATTGTAAAAAGGCTTAATATGTACGTGTTGTCATTTAAGAACCTACTCCAATGTTCGTTCCCTGGTTGCTTGTATCTATGTGGGTCATATGCCACATATAATGGCCACTTTGAATCAACGCACTATTGCCATAATTGTAACATCCACGTTGCGGACAACACGGACCATCAATGTCAAATGTTGAATATGCGAGGTGGTAACATTGATGAACCAGAACCCGGGCAAAACAATATTTTTGTCCAATCGTCAAAAACACACAAAGGGGCTATTGTAGAGTACACATTTAAGCCTGAAGACGTATATCAAGATCTGCCAAAGTTTTTTACTCGGGTTGAAGACGACCTGACGCGACTGTTGACAGAACTCGTAAATATCCACAATAATATCAAGTCTCAACTCATTTGCGTGTTGGAATTGGAGCAAGAGTTTGAAATTGGAGGAGACAAGTTTATTAAATCTGCAACTATACATCGTCTGTCAGAAAACATGGACATCTTTGACAGTAGTGGAATAACTCAATTTTTGTTTGACGTCGCATCTCAGATTATTGAAAAATTAAACAATTTTAATAAACTTGGGTCGAACTGGAAGTTAAAACGCGTGCAGAGTATGACTGTCAAGGTCGGAGAGTTAAAGCTGTTTTCCAAAGTGCATGCCAAAGCATATCTTCCTATGCCAAAGGGTATTCGTGGCCATCTAAATATCAAGAACGACTGCGACCGCTGCTTTCATCTGTCTATTGCTGCCCATAGATATCGACATCGCATCATAGAAAAGAATGAGTCCATTCTAAACAGAAACAAGAAACTTCCAAAGGGGGTTTGGAAAACAAGAATGGTCAACATTTAAAAAGCTGCCAACTATTTTCAATATTTACAGTATTTTGACTTTACGCCAGTTGTGACCGGGTCTGACATTTACAGGGAAATACGAAACTTCGAAAGGGCGAACAATATGAGTATTAATATATTCGGCATCCACAACGGGCAATTTATATTGATAAAAAAAGGAGCCAAGAGCATGTCAGACATTGTCAATCTGTTTCTACTTTCTCGTCCGTCTGCTGATAAAGTTTTATACCATTTTGTATTGATTACAGACTTGAGCGTATTTCTTCGTAGCGGGGACAAACAATTGCGACAGATATGCAGCAACTGTCTGCGCAAGTTTTCAAAGACGACAGACATGGATATTCATTTAAACGAATGTATACACGGAGACGCAAATATCGAGTTCCCGCTAGCAAATTCTGTCAGCTTTAAAAAGACATATATGACGTTACCTGTTCCCTATACGTTTATTATTAATATTGATTCGTTCAGCAAAGCCCCTCACATTGTGTTACATTCAGGTTCGACGACTGTCAATAGTCAGTTTTTGCCAGCATCTTATAGTCTTATTTTATCTCAATATTTCCCAGACAAACCACGGGTCGCGTATCACAGTCACTACGACGGTCCTGATGTAATGGAACACTTGCTCAAAACGTTGCTTTTCTGGGGTCATTCGATAAGCTTGTACTTGAAGAATGCAAACCATAGAGCAGCTCCTTTAGACAGCGAATTATATAGACACGAAAAGGCAACGCATTGTGATTTGTGTCACAGGGCGTTTACAGACCCAAACAATTGCTCCCGCCAGGACCAGTCTCCTGTTCTGAAGGTCTATCATCACTCACATTCAGTTGGTCGTGGCTGTGACATAACAATATGCAACAGTTGTAATCTTCAGGTTGTTTTTAAACACTTTGTACCAGTTATATTGCACGACACGAGTAAGTTCAATTTTAGTTTTATTAGGCAAGCGTTAGCTTCTAGGCTTTGTGGAGCAGATGATATCCAAATAGTAGCAAAATCTTCAGAAGATATAATTTCAATGTCAGTCACTAGCAAACGAAATTTTAGTCAGGAAGTCTCTGTCGGTAGAAAGCGATATTTTGATGCAACAAAAAGCTATTCAAAAGCAACAATACGATTTATTAATTCTGAATTGTTTTTGCCATCTTCGTTGTCAGAATTATTCGAGTCTGTTAAAGGGGCCGGTAACATCAGCGATTTACACATTGTTGCAGAGTGCGTTCATAGACTCGTCCCAAATTTGAATGATGCTAAATTGTTGTACAACGTATTACCATATCCTGGGGCAATGTTGACTAGCCCTGAAATGGTTAATTACAACAGTCTTCCTGGCCGGCACGCGTTTCAGGATGCGACGACCAAAGAACATATTACAGACGAGCAATGGAGGCTCATTAAACAGGTTTACAAGACTTGTGATATAAAGTGTTTAAAGCAGTATATTAAAATTTATTCAATGACAAAGGTGGCCATTCTTGCTGAGGTGTGGACTCGTTTCCAAAAAACTGGTTTGCAAACTTATGGCTTGGATCCCAGCTACAATCTCACACTCTCATCGTACTCTTGGAATTGCTGGTTGTATTCGTCACGCTCCAAGGTAGAATACGTCAAGGACCGCAACATCTTGGACATTTTTAAGCGTGCTACACGCGGAGGAGTTTGCTTTGTAAACCACAAATATTCCGTAGCAAACAATGAATCCTGTAGCAATTAAAATAACCAGATGCCAAGGTCGCATCTAATTAGTGTTGATATAAACTCAAATTACCCATACTGTATGCGGTTCAAAATGCCAGTGTCAAACTACGATTACTTGACTGGCAAAGAGATTGCCAAATGTGACTGGATGGACATTGATGCCGACTCTGAATATGGTTACTTTTTGGTCGTTTCGTTGGACTACCCAGAGGACATACACGACTCGGAATTACCATTGGCGCCCGAGACGGCCGTTGTTCAATACAATTGGCTATCTGATTGGCAAAAATCCCAATTATCCAACCATGCAAAGGTGCGCCTGTCACATAAACGATTGCTGCTGACATGCCACGACAAGACTTGTTATTCTGTCCACTATTTGACACTGCAATATTACGTTAAAAGAGGTATGAAAATAACAAAATTTCACGAAGGTGTTAGGTTTAAGCAGGCTGCCTATTTCAAGTCGTATGTAGACAAGAACATTATCGAGCGCCAAATGGCAAAGACTAACTTTGAAAAGACATTTTTCAAACTACTAGCAAATAAAATATACGGCAAATCGTTACAAGATGTAACCAAGTTTATTGATACTAAGCTCTGCACTTCAAAGGAAAAGGCAGTAGACTTGATGGCAAAAAGTCGATGTGTAGATTTTAAAGGAATAGGCACAGACGCAAATATTGTCATTTTAAAGCGAAAAAAGTTTACTCAATCCAACTTGGTACAGGCGGCCGTCACGATATTAGACATTGCAAAGATGATTTATTACTAGGGGGTAGACCAACTCCGACAGACGTTTAGCAATGAAATTTTTCTTAATTATGGCGATTGTGACAGTGCTTTCCTCACTGTCATGGATCCTTGTAATACGCTGTTCAAAGACTTGGTCAAGCATTCCCATTGGTTTGATTTTTCAGTGTTGCCAGATGAGCACTAGGTTTTCAAATCATACCCACAGCTGACAGATATCCGAACTACCAATAAAGCAAAACCTGGACTCTGGAAAATACTTAGTTTAGATATTGCAGAGTGTATACCACTTCGCCCTAAGACATATTCATGCCTTTAAAACGATCAGAGTGAGAGCCAGAAAGCAGGAGGCATTCCAAAGTCGACAGCGGCAAATTATAAGCACAGGTATTACAGGCAAGCACTGACTACAGATACGCCTGAAGCCGTCAAGGTTAATTTGGTCAAAACAATAGGCAATAATGTATACTCTGTTACAGTAGACACTATAGGCTATAGTAATTTAAGTATTGGGCGCGTGTTTCCTTGTAAAAACAATCCAAACTATTCATTGCCATATGGCCACAGAGATTTGATGTAATAAATATTCAATGACAAACGCAAGAAATCAAACTGTTTTTTGTGCTTCATTTTCCATATAAATACAGCCTGTATCAGACACCATTGTTAGTCGTTGTCGACTACTGACGTTAAAATGTCGCCTTTCTTGGCCAGGAATTCGCAAAGCAGGACACAAGATTCTGCCGTATCGTGTAAGTGTCTCGACATTTTCACATTTCATTTCGTAGCATATATAAGATAACCTTGTTTCTGTTCTCCAGCTACATCATTAGACGATGACGCCGACGACGAGCTGCGCTGTGCAGACTGTGGATTTACTTACCTGTACCATCGTAATCTTTCACGTGGGACGTCGGTGGTAGGAACCGATCGATTTTGTAGACGGTGTGAACCTGTTCAGCATATTATAGCAGCGAGTCCGGAAGTGACACAGGAAGAGGCAATGTCAAGTGAAATGATCTTGGAACCAACCAACTGGCATATGCGGTTTTTTGATTGGGACAACTTCAGACGCCTTTACTGTCATCACAGGAACACTGAAGGAACGTTTAAGCGCATAAAGGCATTTTGTTGTTATACGTATATGACCTATGATCAGTTTGCTTCGATCTGTGACGACTGTTTTGACAACGGGGCGTTGGCTCTCGAGGTCGTAGTCGATCTGGTTAAAAACGATTTGAGCGAATACTTTGAAGATTACACTGACTCTGACTAATTCGAGCAATAAACATGTCAGCCAGACAGGAACGTTTTGCATTTTTCGTTTTATTGTACAGTCGGTCTGTATGTCCATGCATTTCACCCCAGTTTCATATAAATACTTGAGCCAATGGCATAATTGTATTCATTCTGTATTTGAGCATCTGCTTGCATAGACATGGGGACTTGCAATTGTGCGTTGTCAGGTAAAAAGGCAAGAAAAGAGAAAAGCCACAAGCGTCCTTGTTTTGCAGTCCTGGAAAAAGAAGGCACAAAGACGACGAGCAGAGGTAGTTGAAATTGTAGACATTTGATACGCATTTACTTTACATTTGAATTACATTTTGTTGTACAAATTTCAGTGTTCCATAATTGTCGCTCGCAACCCATTCCAACGTCACGACGTAGAGAAGAAGGAACACTAGTTTGTGATGACTGTGGTATGACGTATCTCAATTGCTCAGGACTGTCGTCTGGAACCAGTGTATACAAACGCTACAATTATCAGCACGGGGACATTAAATTCTATTTTTGCCAGAGGTGTCTCCCCCTGCAGAAGCCGATGGATGACGCGGCTGTTCCTGTTAAAGTCTTGATGCTCAACGGAATGATTTTTGATAAATCCAACTACTATCCCCGGTACTGCGACTACAAAACGCTCGACTGTGTTGGATGTTTTGGTTCCAATATCAAAATCGGGCCTGGGCCAAACCAAGGTATTCGAGTTTACAGCTATCTGAACACAAGAGCCGGATCTTATTGCGAGCCCTGCTGGAGGGATGGGGAAATTCTAAAAGAATATGATCTATCGGGGCCAGAATCTGCAATCGTGTACCTCAACTGAGTAATAGTTTTTTCAGTTAAAATGTAAATGCTATTTGTCGATTGTAATAAATGATTTAAACCAAAAAAAGACAATTACGCCTTTTCTTGGCTGATTTTATGCTTGCATATTACACACAAGTCTCACATTTAACGCGGTTACTACGCTGAACGTTCATGCCCTTGATAGTTTTTTATATCGTCAGCTCCATATAAATATCAGAGTTGGTTGGCTTTTGGGCATTCGTTGTTTGTACTCTGACTTGCAAGGATCAAAGCTGCCTGTCATGGACTCTAGAGGTAAACGCAAGGCACCATTGGACCAGCCGAGAGCAAGCACGAGCCATGGAATCGCATCTCGTGTTTTTGTCTGTGCTTCGGCTTCTGATTCAGACTCGGACGAAGACGCTCATACTACAGGTACTATATCATCGGTTTGTATATCCAAAGTTATTAAAATCTTGCAGCTAATAACACTGTTGATATTGCAGTCAATTCTCAAACTGGTTATATAAAACCTACGTCCAGACGTGACAAGGAAGGACAACTGGCATGTGATGACTGCGGAACCACTTATCTAAGCTGTCCTGACGCCATCCCAGGAACAAAGCTCTACGTTCGACACAATATTATCTTTGGAGATATTACATTCTTCTTTTGTAACAGGTGTCTCCCATTGCAAGAGCCCATGGATGACTCTATTTTTGCACCAAAGCTTGCACTGACTCCAACCTATAGAGGGAATCCAAAAAATTACTTTTTGAGGTACTGCGACTACAAAACATTTGCGTGCTCGAACTGTTCTGGTTCTAACATCAAAGTCAAGCCAGAGTCGATCCAAGGTTTTGTCTGCTACTGCTATCTAAATTGCAGAAGTGTAGAGTCTTATTGTGAAGACTGTTGGCAAGATGGAAACATTCTTAAGCAGAAGTTCAAATAATTGTGTACATGTAACGCTGTGCAGTAGACGCTGTAAGCATACTTAATCGTGTGGCATGAATAAAAATTAAATTGTAATGCAACATGGACATACCCTTGTTTATTTGGCAATGTGACGTATTTTCCAATGTATGTGGCATATAACATAATTCGAGCTTTTTGTATGGCAAGCACCATATAAATATCAGAATCAGAGAATATCTCGCCATGCAGCATCTGAACTCTCGGTTGAGCGCATCTAGCATCATCATGGAATCCAAAAGTAACACTCAGTCGCAACCAGAGAAGCCAAAGGCTGACGAAAGCAGTACCACGGCATCTTGTACACCAACTAGCATCGTTGGATTAGAACCAGGCTTTGGTGGAGACATGCCTCCAATGGGTATAGTGATTACAATATCAAGTTATATCATTTAACACATGCACACCTTTTAATTTTTGTCTTTCATTTGTTTAGCATACAGTCGCTACAGGTACGAGAAACCAGTGCCCAGACGAGTAGACGAAGGCCAGCTTGCCTGCGAAGACTGTGGAATATCATATCTGAGCTGCCCTGACGTAGTTCCCGGGACAAAGCCATACGTCCGCTGCAATCCTGTGTATGGGGACTTGGTATTTTTCTTTTGTGGTAGATGCTTCCCATTACAGAGGCCAATGGATGATGCAGCGTTGCCACCAGCTGAAGCCTTGACTCGTGATCGTATGGGCGACCCAAGCAATTACTTTTTGCGTTATTGTGATTACAAAACTTTCGAATGTATGCGATGCTCTGGTGCCAGTCTCAAGGTTGGACCAGTCTCGAGCCAAGGGTTTCGTTGCTACAGCTATCTAAACTGTGGAAGCGACGTGGCCTATTGCGAAGCTTGCTGGCGAGACGGGGATCTTGTAAGAGAAAGGGAAGAGGCGTGGAAAGGTGGCATGTTGCAAATCTGGCTTTGAAAGCCGCAGTAGATTATAAAAAGTTGCCGACCAACTATTTCACGAATAAAATTTGAATTGCAAATTGACACGTCTGATACTTTAGTTGGTTGTTTTATTGCGTTTGATTGGCGTCAAGCTAGATATAAAAGGCTGCATCTGGTCGACCAAACGTATTCGTTTTCTGAACTACCTAGCGCATACAACCATGTACGAGCTCCGTAGTCGATTAGTACCTTATACTAAATACGTTCCGCGTGTCGGACGTAAAAGCAAAGCATCAACCAAGACACCCGTTGCTGCGGTACAACCAACTTCACCCGTTTATTCAGACAGCGAAGACGACGAAAACGAGGGCTGCTGTGACGACTGTGGCTATTCTTACATGTATCTGAACTGGACATCAAAATATACGTTTCGGTACATGCGCTACTACCCTCTCTACAGGAAAGGAGAGTACATCGGAATTCGCTGCAGGGCCCATGGCAGATTCTGTGAGCGATGCTTGCCACTTCAGAGCCGCATTGATGGAACTTCTCCCGTGTCGATGAAAGCTGCACTTCAGGATACCACACTGAAAACCTGGAGCAACTGGAACATGCGATATTGTTCGCACAAAACGTTTTGCTGTCTGCTGTGTACGTCCACTGGAACAGAGATCAAATACAACCAATCTCGTATTTGCTATGTCTATCTGTCGTGCAGGTCATATGTCACTGTCTGTAAATCTTGTTTCACAGAGTCAAACATGTCCGAGGCGGTGTCCAGTCGCATTTTTCATATACAAATTTTCAAGTACTATTCGAGATAAATGTCACATCGACTAGATTAAATAACCATACTTAACAAAGAACAAACAATATTGCTGTATGTCGTCTCATTAGCTTATCCATAAAGACATCATAATATACCACCAGCCTATACACCAATCACTTACATATGCCCACAATGTACACATACAGCATCCTAATCCATCGCTAGCTCCATCTACTCAACGAACGTCACCACAACTCACTCTCATAGTCAATCATTAGACTAGTAACTAGTCTATCCCATATACTCGCATTATATTCGTAGCTTCTCGTCAAGTCTTACACTAACTTGCTACCTGTCTTCCTTTAAAACGATCAGGATTTCTTAACCCCATAGATTCCGGTATATCAAGATTCCGTTTTGATCGCTGTTTTTACATTAACTAAAAAAAGAGAACGCTGTCTTACTTACTATATAATTTCACTTGCAGGGTCCTAATACCCCTTGTTCATTGTTGGGAACAAATTCGGGCAAGAGTTTCAGAGTAGGCGTTGATGGCGTTGATTTTGTCTTGGAGTGGTATTCAAATGCAGGGGCGGAACTTTGCTTTACAAAATGTTAAACAACTTGCAATGCTTTACTGATTCTCATGATTAAGATTTATGGCTGCTCAGCCGTGGCCAAGTTAAACTCAACTTTATGAATTATTAATGCTTGTAATATCTCCTCCCCTAAACGAGTACTGAGTTAACGTAGCTTTTCGACTTAATTTCCCAATTGCCTACTTCTTAAATTAGAATAAGTTTGCATACTTAAAGGTAAAAAACAGAATTTTGAAATTGAAATTGGTTTAAATGTAATTGTTTAATACTTTCGAATAAATAAACCAGTACGTATTCTAACGTTCTTTAATGGTCTAATTGATATTGTTTGTATGCAAAAAAGTTTAATTGTTGCCAGTACAAAAAATGTGTGTTCAAATAAGTGAAAAGAATTAATTCAAAGTATAATATGTGTGGACTCTTATTTTTAGTGTTGATTATTGTGGTTTGAAAGTTTTATCATTTTGCTGTCAGAATGTTCTAACTGTGAACCATTGTTGCGGAGTTCTTAGTCATTTTGGCGTCCGAAGGTAGGGCATGCTTGAAAATGGGGGCCATCTCTTTATTCGCACCTGGAAAAATATATAATAATAATTACAGTACATTACAAATAATTGGTAGAATACGCTTTTTAATAAATAAACCTCATAATTACATATATTATCAGGGCCTGATACTTACACAGGCTTCTCAAAGCTACACGAGGCGCCGCCAGCACAAGAACACAGAAACGGATCACAAACAAAACCACGTTCTGGTAGCTACATAATTGGGGTCATAACATTTCCATAATTACATTTACTGAGACTATAATCCAAGAACTTAAATGTATTTGTATAGAAAATGATAATAAAATAAACGCCTTGAAAACCTACTGGCCTGCATTGGCCCGCAATGGCCCTAAAAATGCAAATAAACGCAGAGTTCATTTAGTTTTTCAGTCCGAGTCCAAAATAGAATTTATAATTAAAAGACATTAGTATTTTAAAATACTGCTAAACATAGTATTTTCTTATTGGCTGCAACACTCATTTGCCGGGCAGTTTGGTGAATTTATGTCGCACTGCAATTACAGACATTACAATTATTATCTTGCAGTATTGAGAATACCCAGAAAGGTATTTTAAAACCTAAGGATGGACATTTTAAAGGAATTTTTGGGAAAAACTTTTAAATTGTTTGGAATTCATTGTAGGAACTTAATGATAATAAAAGTTCTATTAATTGTCAGTCTGATACGAAATGGCATTAGAAATTGTTTGACGTCTAAAAACGATGGGATTGACGTTGCTACTGCCTTTCGTCGTTTTTGAAGAGATGAGAATCCATTTTTTGTACAATTTCATCTGTTCTAGGATTTGAAATGCTTTTCGCACATAAACCAATAACCGATGCCACCGTCAAAACTATAGTTTTAACAATGCGCAATGCAATGGCGGTCATGAAGGCAACGAGGGGTTCCTAGTCGAAGAATTTGATGGCAAAGAAAACGCCGCCGATGCAGAGGGTGAAGCAGAAGAGCTTCAGATAGAAAATGGCGACAGAGTCAGTCGGTGTGAATGAAGAGGCTTGTTATGAGGAGCTATTGTTGACGAGAGTGACGAGTTGCTATGGTAACAGCTTCGGTGTCAGTGGCTTTAGTTACCCTGTAAAGTTAGGTGTAAATAAAATAAGTTCAATTTAAGTAGTATTTAAAGTTAAAGCCTTTTTATGAAACATTCTTTTTGTAAACATATTTTTTCGAATTCCTAACACTTTTACAACATTAAACATCGATTGAAACTTCAGCATTTTAAGAAATGCTTGTACCTAAAACGTATTCGGATTCGGATGCTAAAAAGACACACTTAAAAATGATAGAAAAGTATTTAATTCTATAAACCTTTTTTTAAACGGTCAAAACTAGTAAATAACCCTTTTTCAAAACGATCAAAACTAGTAAATAACCCTTTTTCAAATCGATCAAAACTAGTAAATAACACTGTTAAAAGGTCAAAAAACTAGAAGTTACTGTTTTCAAATAATCAAAACTAGAAATTCTCCTTTTTCAAAACCGTCAAAACTAGTAAATACCACTTTTCCAAAACGGTCAAAACTAGTAAATAACACTTTTAAAAGGTTAGAAAACTAGAAGTTACTGTATTCAAATGGTCAAAACTAGAAATACCACTTTTTCAAAACGGTCAAAACTAGTAAATAACACTTTTAAAAGGTCAGAAAAATTGAAGTTACTGTTTTCAAATGGTCAAAAAAATTCCCCTTTTTGTAAAATATTCAATACAAAATAATATTACCGTTTCGGAAAGGTTAAAATACAACAAGTAGGTAGAGCTTTTATTGCAAAACTCACTACCAAATTCCAATGCGTCCGCGAGCCTCCGTCGCCTGAATAGTCCTCCTACCCTTTCTAGATTTAATTACTGGCCGCTGAACATAAAAATGACTAATTCGCTTAAATTCTTCAGCCTAATAATTCGACTTAGATACATAATAGTATCATATCATTATATTACATATTATCATAATTCGTAAACGTTTATAAGAAGTTGATTTCACTTGTGACTTTGGTCGTAGCTATACAATTATATAAAAACAGTTTTAGATGACCGAGGGGCCAGAGTTCGGGTTTTTACCGAAACATAAACCTATACAATGAAACGCTTCCTAAGTGCTACGCTAAAAACTGCGATTACTTTTGCGCAATAATTTAAACCTCCTTCAATCAGGCATCCTAAGATTAAGATAAGATCAAGAAATGAAGAAATTAAGAAACAAGAACACGAATGGAAACTTAAAAACCAGAAATCGAAGCCAAAACCGGTCGTTGCCTAGTTTTTTCTGAAATACAAACATTACGTGTCACATAATTTCTAGAATTAAAAATCTTGCATTTCAAATTTCGTTTCTCCATTCTACCGAAAAGCTAACAGAAGTAATTATATACCTTCCTGTCATCTGTTCCTGTCTAAAACGTGTTAAAAATGAATTCTTGCAGCGTAAAACAGCAGTTGTTGTCCGAAAAGCTTGCAGTTTATTTCGAAGCGAATCCGGGACGTTTCTGTGACGTGGCCTTTGCAGTGGGTCCCCAGAAGAAAATAATTAAAGCGTCAAGATTAATTTTGGAAGTTGCTTGTCCCGAATTTATGAAATTATTTGGAGAAAAATGGGGTCAGTCAGTAGTGAAGGATGGGGACGAGAACTGCATTCAGTTGGTCGATGTCAGCCCAAGTTCCTTTAAGCTATTTCTAAAGGTAATTAATTCAAAGAAACAAAATTAATTTAACAAATCGACAACGCCTGACAAAGCTTTGATTCAGTGAAAGATCCTTGGATGATGGTGATGATGATGATGGGTTGTCTGTTATTTCTTTATTTTTGTTAAAATGTGAATGTTGAATGTCAAATGTAGCTGCTGATTACCGACAACATTTCGGTGGATAAATTGAAATCGATGACCACCACCGTCAATGTTGAAGACCTTCTGAATGTGATGGAGCTGTGCAAGAAGTACAAAATGAGTTTGCTTCAACAAAATTTGGACGAGGTAGTTCAAGACAGAGTTTATGAGTGAGTCCATTTTCTAAATTACTAATAAATACATATTGAAGGTTGAATTACGTAAATAATTATAATTATTTATAAGTTTATGAATCAGTAATAAACAAATATTTTGAGGCTGAGTATCAAGTTTTTAATAATTAGCTAAAAATGTATCATTGTTTTTTGCAGCCAATTCACAAGTTTTGTTGAATCCGAAACTTTTATTCGGTTGTCGCAAGACAATTTGAAAACAATTTTGTCTTCTAATAATCTCCGTGCACATGAAATAGAAGTTCTGGATGCTGCACTTAAGTAAGACAGCTTATTCAGTTTATTGAATGATTTGGCGTTATTTATTATGTACGGGTACATATTTTGTCCAATTTTCTGTTAAGGATCTAAATGTTAATGTAATTCTATTTCAGGTGGGCAAAATTTCAATGTTCCAAAAACGGAATAGAAAACTCGGGTGGAAATACGCGACAGATTCTTGGGGATGCTTTATTTTCCATTCGGTTCCCAATGATGACGAATGAAGAGTTCGCAAATGAAACTCGGGCTCGTGAAATTCTGACGAAGGATGAACAGTTGGAGATCTTTCGATACATCGGACTCAATGAGAAGGACAAAAAGTGAACACAAATTTAAAAGTATTAACTATCCTATCACAAAAGCTTACCTAATGAAGGCCATATTAGGAATAGTAATTTTGAACAAATATTTGTAAAGGGCAAGTATTGGTAAAAGTAGCACTTCCCTTTTGTTTCCTACTGAAGCCAGATATCTGTCACAACATCAGAAGCGCCTGTCAACTGTAAACCCTCTGAAAAAATTGAGCGTTACAAATTATCCTGTATTCTATTGCAATGGTTACGAATACATAAACCGGTATGATATAATTACGTACTGCTGTAACTCATCATCTGTAAATATCATAAAATCATGAAACACAAATATATACAATTTTATTAGTAGAATGATGTTCCTCGTTGTTCTAATCGCTAGTTTTCAAGTCAGCAAGCCTATACATTTGCATAGCATTGGATTTTTGGGACCAATTGATTCCGATGCGTACTATGACGTTACTCTGAAGCTTACCTCTTGCGGTAATCCTCCTGTTAGTTTTGGAAAAGTGGTCAAGCGTGTTTTTGCTAGGAAGAACAAAATATTTCGTGTCTACTTCAAGGAATCAGTTTTGGTTAAAAATCCAAACGTGTGGTACCAATTGCGGTTTTGTTTGAAGGTAATATTAATCAATAACGCACACAAGTGTACTACTGTGTTAGTTACTACTGTTCTCAAAAAATCTGTCCAGATATGCGTTCATCATTTAATTTCTAATAGTATTCCTAATACATAAGTTCAATGATTAAATTATCATTTTAATCAACTTTATACCGTTTGAAAAAATAATACTAAGCAAAAGTTACAATCATTTGCAGCAAAACTTTGGGTAGACATCTCGTATGTTCTCTACTTCAAGTTTTTTGGTCTCGTATGTTCTCTACTACAAAAAGCTCCTCTACCTAGTTTAAATATTGGTCTCATATGTTCTCTACTAGAATTATCTCCTCTACCTACTAAGTATTGAATGTGTCTGTAGTGTGTTTTCTACTTCAATAACATCACTTTCTGCTGCGATATTAAAACTTTAGCGGCTTAGTGCTTTATTTCAGTTCACAGAGCCCTTAACCGCGGTTGGATATTCAAAACCAATGCTAAAGAAATCTGAGTAGAGAACATACTAGATCAACGTTAAAACTAGGTAGAGGAGAAAACTGAAGTAGAGAACATACGAGATGTCTACCAAACTTTGTTATCGTATACTGAGTCCGTAGGGCTATCCTCAGTGGAGGACAGTGTCAGCTTTGTTAGTTAAATTAAAGTTTGTCTTTCTCTCTCGTTTGTTTTCGCATTCGATAATTTTAATTTTACTATCATGTAGAAAATTGTAAACCAACTTTATGTTTATTTTTAGGGTCCAAACACTTTTTCAGTTTGTGGAGCAGTTTACGTGGATTTGGGGGGATCAGTTGTAAATGCTGATGATGTTAAATTTCGCTTTGAGTGGGATGCAAAAAATGGGGTGGAGCTCCGCTTTAAAACTTGTTAAAGCATTATAAATGTTGTTTAACTATTTAGATCATGTCGTATTATCTGTTAATTGGCATCGTGGTGTAATGACTAGTGAGCTTTAAAGATGGTACAATGATTCTAAAGTGGTATTAAGTATAAAGTTTGTTTTCTTCAAAAATGAAAAACTAAAGAAAAACGTGTTTTCTTGAAAAACTATATTTATCTGCATATCCGTTTAAATCACATTATGATTTTTATGGATTTCAATGAGACGTAATTTGACACGACAAATAAAATTATATTTTGTCTCACATTTCATACAAAACTACATATGTTTAAGCAGAATAAATCCTGTAAATGTGAAGAATTGCAATGAAATTATTCATTTTTCCTTTTCTAATTGTTCCTTTATTACTTCTGTAACACGAACTGCAATTTTGATTTAAATCAATTTAAAGTGCATTAATTTCTTCCATATCCCTTTGCTGGAGTTACACTTAACAGAATTGCAAGAAATTACATTGAGTATGCAATCTGTTCTAAAAGATTTGTCTAAAGTTGAAATAATTACTTCTTCAGGTTACAGACATCTCTTAACCTGGTCATTGACACTTCATACCAACGGCACTGCGAGAATTAATTATAAAAGCATTTTTAGTCCATTACGTAATTAAATTAAAGTTTTGCATCATAAGTCAGTGTTTAAATAAACAATGAAGGGCTTACAATGGTATACACTGGAAGCCCCCAGCGCAAGGGCGGGTGGCCACGTAAAGTGGTTGAGTATCTCTCCCTCCAGGGATGCAGTCTTCCCCTTCTGTGGCCAGCTAAAAGCGAAAGACCAAGGAATTTAATTTAATTCTTGAATAATTAATTTAATTGAATGTTTTGTATAAAAAAAGAGTACGTGGACAGACAAAGTGGAAACTTACTGGTTCACAGGTAGATGGGATGTCCGTCCGGCTACAAACCAAAATCCATTATTAATCTTACAAAATAGTTAAAAAAAATTATTGTTTTTAATTTTAAATCAAGAAAACATTTCAGGACCGAACTCACTTACCTTCTCATAAAGCACACTTCTGCGGGGCCACAATCTGAATGCGCCAGGCACTGTATTAAAACGATTAACACTCATTTAGAAAGGCTAAAAAAATCATGAGCTGTAATTATTGTTGTAATTATTACATGATTTCAGTATTTTTGCCAACAAATTGCAAAAATATGTACAGAAAGCCACTTACAGTTGCCCCTACTACTGCGTCCACTGTGACGACTGCTGCAAAAAGTACGAGGGCTCCCAAAAGCACCCACGACGCGAAAGTAACTCCCTTCATTTTCTTTCGTTAGTCTTCTTGTAAGGAATTATCTGTAAAAAACGAAAAACTGACAGTTACTTTAAAGCCAATTAAAAATAAGTTAGGTTATTTCTAGGAACAAAAATCTGAAAGTCACGTTTTCATTGAGCTTTTAAAAAATTGAGATTGAAACTTACAATTACTTACATTTGGTACTACACTAATCACTAAATAAATTTTGAAGCCTCATAACAATTAGGATAAGTGGAACGGAAACTACAGGAAATTAAGATTTCCTGTTATGATCTGCTTTTTAATTAATAATTACGTTGTATGTAAAATTGCCTGACGTGAGTACCTACGTGTCCCTGTTTGCATCCATGCTTCCTTCATTTTACTGAAGGCAGGAATTTTATTCTCTGAATTCAAAACTTAATGTACCTAATATAATATTCCATTAGAAACCAAAACAATTTCGACCGTTCGAATAACTAATTGCTGGCTCGTAATTATTGTAAATATGCAAAATTCAATAATAGAGAGTTGCTCATTCCTTTACTAGATACTTCAAACAAACCATAAATAATTGAAAGTGTCAGGAAGTTTTGTTATAAAGTTATAATTCCAATTATGTTACCACTGTTGGAAGTAATTATAATTATGCAATTAATTATTGGTTGACGTTGACACGGTGGCACGAAGTGTGTTAATTTTAAAAGCAGGCTCATAATCCACCCATGACTTAAAATATGTGCTTAACAGGTGTCGTGGGTAAAGCTGCAATGTGTCATGCCTGGTCCACACTTAAAAGCAATGGGACACAAGTTCAACTTTGGACGAAATAATTTTTATTGCCCGCCGATGCATGGCATACCCGTCAAACTTGTAAAATGCGGTGCAACAGGCTCAAACAAGCAAGGCTGACCCAGTTTAGGCACACTAGACTAGAGGGTTACCGACTAAAATAGACTTTTGAAATTTTCATCTGGCTAGACTAGGCTTGACTAAACTAAACTAGACTAGCAATGGAGAGAAATGTTAACTAGTAAGAGCGTTGGAGCAAACTAACTAGCCTAGACTAGACTAAATTATTTATTTCCTGAAACCGGTGTGACTAGACTAGTGGATGCTAGACAATTAAATAAACAGACTAGACTAGCAAAACTTTTGGCCAGCCTTGCAAAATCAGATCTTCTGTGTGCGTGTTTCCTTCGAAAAAACGGCAACTAGCATCGCTTGTGGTGGAAAGTTGAAGCAGAAAACCAAAGGCTGATCAAGAAATGAACGGAAAAAATGTACGCATCGACGATTGGAAATATTGGAATCTTCTCTACGCAGTTAAAGCAAAAGATCATCCACAGGTTAATAATTTATTATTAACTTTAACAATTATTATTGTTTGTTTATCAACGATCAATGATTAACGTGTGAAATCTGCGTTAACTATTCCTAAACACGATGATTAGTGCAGGTTTAATGCACTAATCATTGATACCTTAATTATAAATAACACTAATTGTGTTAGTTAATCATTGTTAATCTACAAAAGTGAAATCAAGATCTACGACACGACCTGTTAACCTGTGACCTGTACTGGCTTTAGTACTGACGAGGTGTGTGAAACCTTGACCTTATAACCTTATAAAGCTACAACTAAATTTTACAAAGTAAGATTTTTTTTCAAAAACGTAACATTTTTTCCCTAAAAGGTAAGGCAAACTAAGAGAATGTAAATATTGAATGTTATTGTCAATTATTAGTTTATTAAGAAGATGATTTTTCGAAATTAGAAAAAATTAGTAAAAAGTAAAATACGGTTTTCGCTACGACTTGTTCAACTTTAAGTTATTTTGGAAGTGAGTTGTTTCTTTAGGAAATCCAATTTGCCGTTTGTAATAATAAAAGTATCTATATAATATTATGTATTGTTTCATTGCAGTATTCATTATTAGCATTCAAACTTGCTTGTTTTTCTGTTAAAAACCCGTGTTTTTGGATGGAGCCCAAAATTTCCGGTTTTTGTAAATTAAAGTTTCGGGTGTTTCCTGTTTTTTGCTAAAAGAAATTCCGGTTTTTCCATTTTTGTAGTCGAATTTCATAAATTTTCCTGTCTTCAATCAATTTTAATGTTGTTGTTTTCTTGGCTTATGAAATATTGAATATTTCACCCCAATAATGCAATGCCCAACGTTGAACATTTTTAGTAGTTATTAATTTCTTTACCGTAATAATAATGATCTAACTTTGCATTGTTGCTAATAAATCTAAAAACTCGATTTTGTGAATTAAAATTTTAGAGGTGCCTGGAATTTACTGTTTTGCTGTTTCCTCAGCTTCACCATGAAGAGACGTACGAAACTGGTGCTCCATCGCCTGGGTCCTAAGCGAAAGGAAATGATTAAAACTTTTGCGACGAAATTTGTTGTTGACACTGACCAACCAGAATGGTTGAACAACTTATGGCAGTACATGCAAGCGAGAGACCCGGATGTTACTTTGGACGATGTGATGCGCTGGAAGCGAAGCCACGCGAGCCTGTTCATGGTACAGTACATATATAATAATAAGTAATTAATTATAATTACAATGATAAAATCATAATGTAAGTTAAGTCCTTCATTAAAAATTAGCTGAGCAGGTGAATCCAATTATCCTATGTTGACTAAAGCAGGGTAATCGCAAGAGCAAACGGCAAAATGATGGTTCCAGAACTGGTGTCGAAAATAGGGCTTATTCACAGAACCGGGACCAGTACGAAGGAAATCTTGGTGGATACGAAGGAGGGCCTTCTAGGGGAAATAATATTAGTTCAGGTAGAGCTCCAACTACGCCAAAATTGACTGTTCCTGGGCCTTCGTCATCCACTAATGGTGGGGAACTGGACCCTCAGCACGAAAAGAAGAAACTGTACCAAGCTACATTTGAAGCTATATATACATGCTATTCACAATGCCTGCTTACAGATGCCGGAGGTCACAGTATGCCTTAAGAATTTAGAAGAGATCTCAACGGTATTTCATCGGACTCATCATAAAATGATTTTTCCTGTTGACTATAATGCTGCCAAAAGTATGAGTCCAAATAACTTTAAAAGGGAAGCTTAAATCGACAGCTATAGTGGGTCGAATGAGGGAAATATAAAATGTTTAGACTAACTGCGGTTTGAATTAAAATCTGGATAAATCTTATTGCTAATCCAATTAAATTAAGATCCTTCTCTTATACATAATTGAGTACCTTTTTGTAGTATATAAGCATTGAGGTCTATTTTGACTAAATATGTAGTTTGGTAACTAACTAGTATAGGATATCTATTTATGTAGTACAGTATATAATTGTATGAATGACTCAAAGAGGAAATGGAAAAACTATCTTGTAGTTTACTAAGCGTCATTACTAAACTAGAAATTAAACATTATGGCATCGTTCGTTGCAAAAGTTATCTGCCAGCTATTAGCTATATAAATATTTTAACAATATTTTGTAAGTTGACAGCCCTAACAGTTTCTGTAAAGGTTTATAAAGCGTGTTCTTATTCAACTCTATTAGGATAATGCTTTTTTAGAATAGTTTTTTATAATAAATCATGACTATATAATTAATCAGCGTAAATGTATGTACGTGTGTGTTTAGACGCACTATTTTGTTATACTATGCCGGACTTATCTTTGAAAGTTAATAAACTAAAATAATCATTAATCATGTTTTCGCTTCAATTTTGCCTTTAGTTACATTTTTTAATAACTAAGTTGACAGCAATGCAATGGCAAGAATGAATTTTACTAATTACAATCCTGCTTACTCTTCTTAGCTTTAAAACTGGAATCGAACATAACTACTTCCCTTCAGTTCTTAAACTTAATAATTTTATTCTGGATGCATATCATAAAAATTAGACGTTGATTTCACTTGCAATCGTAGTTTAACAGTTTTAAGAAATGTGGGCCAGAGGTCGAATTTTTATGGAAAGAGCGTGAACTGCAAGTGATAAACTGTGTGTTAAGCGCAATGCTAAAAGCTGCAACTATTTTTACGCAATAATTTAAACCTCTGTCGATTATAGATTCAAAATCAAAAGTCTAAACCTCAACCGATAACCGATCGTTGATAGTGAAATAGTAAAATTGCCTGTCACCTAATTTCTAGATTTGCAAGCAAAAATAGTATTTTTTTAATTTTCTTTGCTAAAAACCTAACCATTTATAATTGCCAATAGCCTCCCTGTCTACCTGTTAATAATGGATTCTTGCAATCAACAACAAAAGTTATTTTCAGAAAAGCTTGCGCTGTATTTCGAAGCGAATCCGGGACGTTTCTGTGACGTTGCCTTTGCAGTGGGTCCCCAGAAGGAAATAATTAAAGCTTCGAGATTAATTCTGGAAGTTGCTTGTCCACAATTTATGAAATTGTTTGAAGAAAAGTGGGGTCAATCAATCCTGAAGGATGGAGACGAGAATTGCATTCCGTTGGTCGATGTCAGCCCAAGTTCCTTCAAGCTGTTTCTTAAGGTGCAATTACCAGTTTATTTACAGAAACCAGAAAAAAAAATTGATTTATTGATTTATTGTTTATATTAACAAGTCAGTAAGACACGGTGAAGCTCTATTCAGTGAGTTCTTTAAAGGATCGGGTGATGTGTTCAATGTAATAATTTTTCTAATATGTGATTGTAGCTCCTGATTACCGACAACATTTCGGTAGATGAATTGAAATCGATGACCGTTTCTATCAATGCGGAAGACCTTCTGAATGTAATGGAGCTATGCAAGAAGTACGAAATGAGTTTGATTCGGCAAAATTTGGAAGAGGTAGTTCAAGAAAGAGTTTATGAGTGAGTCGATTTTTTAAATTAATAAACACATCAAAGGTTGAATTACGTGAATAAGTTAATTTGTCAGCTCATTAGTCAATAATAAACAAATACACTGGGGCTAAACTGCAGCAATGATTGATAAGTATGTATCAGTTTGGTTTGAATATTGTTTGGCTGATTATTATTGTTTTTTTTTGCAGCCAATTTTCAAGCTTCGTTGAATCCGATACTTTTATTCGGTTGTCGCAATGCAATTTGAGCACCGTTTTGTCTTCAAATAAGCTCGGCGCACCAGAAATGGAAGTTCTCGATGCTGCACTTAAGTAAGAATGCTTATTTATACATATAGTTTATTGTATTGTTTTACGCTATTTATTATGTGCGGTGTTCACGACGATAAATTCAGCGGTGTCGTGACAGGACGTTAGCGATAGTAATTTGCTAGCTGCAAAATTACTAAAT